>VDFB02133663.1:0-25889 GCA_007258455.2 Sequoia sempervirens | reverse complement strand
TAGAAAAGGGTTTGAAATTGTGATTGCTACTAGAAAGAAGGAAAATGGAAATTTCTATCAGCTCAAGGGTGCTGATGGTCACTATTTTATGACTTAGATCAATGAAAGTTGGCTATGGCATAGGAGAATGTGACATCAATTTTCATAATTTGGTGAGAATCAATTTAGTTCAAGTAGTGAGAGATTTTCCTAAGATTACAAAGCCTATCAATGTTGTCTACAAGGAGTGTTAGTTTGCAAAGCAAAAAATAAGTTTTAAAGGGAAAGAACAATCTTCTACCGAAATACTAGAATTGGTGCACACATACTTATGTGGTCCTACAAGAGTGAGAAGTCTTCAAGGTGATAGGTATTTCATGTTTTTTATTGATTCTTATTCTAGAATGACATAGGTTAATTTTCTTAGAGATAAATCTAAAGCCCTGGATAGGTTCAAGTCATTTAAATCTATGGTTGAGAATGAGATGGATATAAAAATATTTTTTTTGAGATTTGACAGAGGTGGAGAGTTCACCTCTAATCAGTTTAACATGTTTTGTGAGAACCATGTCATAAAGAGACACTTGTCTACCCCTAGGACTTCTCAAAAAAATGGAGTGGTTGAAAGGAAAAATAGGATTGTTCAAGAAGTTGCAAGGACTATGATGAAAGAAGCTAATCTATCGAAATTCTACTGGAGAGAAGCAATACATATTTTTTTACATACTTAATAGAGTTCAAGCTAAAACTAACAACACAAAGACTCCCTATGAGTTGTGGTATGGAAGGATCCCTTCTGTCAAGTACTTCAGGGTATTTGGAAGCAAATGTTATATTAGGAGAGATGATGAAAACTTACAAAATTTTGATGCAAGGTTTGATGAAGGTATCTTCATTAGATATTCTACTAAAAGAAAAGCTTACAAATGTTACAACAAGAGGCTGAGAAGGATTGTTGAGAGTGTAAGTGTTAAAGTTGATGAAGATTTTTATAATTTAATGTGATAGATGGATATGTGTTAGATGAGCCTACTTGTGGAGAAAAAGAAGAAAAATAGGTGAAAAATGAAGAGGAAGAAGCTTTGGAGAAGACCCCTAAAACCCCTGAGTATGTGTAGAAAAATCATTCTAAAGAATAGATCATTGGAGATAAAATGAAAGGTGTAATGAGAAGAAGAAGATCTATTGAAGAGGAGGTAAATATGTGTTTACTTTCTAAATTTGAACCCAAAATAGTAAGTGAAGCATGCAAAGATGAAAATTGGTTAAAGGATATGGAAGAATAATTACAACAAATTGAGAAGAATCAGACTTGGGAACTTTTCCAAAGACCAACAAATAAGAACATAATTGGAACTAAATGGGTTTCAGGAAAAAACTAAATGAGAATGTAGTAAGAAATAAGGCAAGGCATGTGTATAAGGGTTACTCACAAGTAGAAGGAATAGACTTTGAGGAGACATTTACTCTGGTGGCTAGAACCCCAAAACTAACTTAGAAAAACCAAGCTTCCAACCTTAGAACCCCAATTTCAAGGGTTTCCCTTACAAACTTACCATTCTCCTAGTAGGTTAGCAAAACTAGTTTTCCTCTCATAACTTCCCTATTAGATCACCAACCTAGAATCTAAAACTATTTCAAATACCCATTTCAAGGGATATGTCAGCAAACCTAGTTTTCCTCTCATAACTTCCCTGTTAGACCACCAACCTAGAATCTAAAAACTGTTTCAAATACCCATTTCAAGGGTTTCCCTTACAAACTTACCATTATCCTAGTAGGTTAGCAAACCCATTTTTCCTCTCATAACTTCCTTGTTATACCACCAACCTAGAATCTAAAAACTATTTCAAATACCCATTTTTGAGTTCTACAACATATCCAATTTCCAAGGTGGGTTCCTTTGTAACACAAACCTCAAAAAATTGCTGCTAGATTGCCCTTAAGCCCTAATTAGGTCACTTTTACAAAGCAACTACAATGTAAAATCTTACCCAATCACAAATATATATTGCAAGACCTCAACTAGGTCACATAGAGTTAGAAACAACAACTTTTTTCAATTGAAACACCCACAAATTCACCAAACTCCCAAACTTGACCTAGGTCTATTTAGGCTTGTTCACATAGGGGTTTATTGATTCTACAAACTCCAAGCCTCCACTCTAAAAAAAAACACTTCAAACACATCAAATATGACTTTCACAAATTTTTTCACCACTACTTTTCAATTCCCCAAAACTTCTTGACAAACCCTAGAACCTATACCTCTCATTTGCATACAAACATGTGAATTTCCTCCTAGGGCATCAACATATTAGCCCAAAACCTCCTTCCCTACATCTAAAAACCTACAAACATGAAATAAAAACCTATCTAACGCCATTCCACCAATTTTTAGAGGTTTCCATCGGTGGAATGGTCATTTATTCCATATTCTTACTCTCAAACCCTCAAAAATAGGGTTTTTAGACTATTTTTAGTAATTTGGCTCTAGAAAAACCTTCTAACTTGATGAAATCAACTCAAATAAAAACCCAAAAACTCTTAATTCATGCCACCATCAAATTCAAAACATTTTAGTTCAATATCTCTTAGTACAGAACCGTACAGAGACCCGTAGCAGTAGATTTGCACAAAAATTATAGAGTAAATAGAGGTATCTTATTCTTAAACTTAAAAAAAAACTCTCCAACCCTACCTTAAAGTTTTCAAGACCTTTTTAAACATCAACCAACATGAATCAATGGTTCCAACTTCCTTTTGAATGCCCTGACCAGTCAACTTCTCAAAACAACTAGAATTTGCAAAGTTGCTAATGCAACATTACAACATTGACACAAAACTTGACAACTTTACTCTAACTGACCCAAAATGACTCTAAACATTAAAGATGGTCTAACTAGATCTTATTACACCAAGTATGACTCAAAACACCAAAAAACCCAACACTAGACTCTATTTACATAATGTTGACTAGGTGCCCCTGCACCACAAATCCATTAGAGCGACACCTGACAAAATCCTGACGCTATCATGCTCTTTGTTTTTGCTGCAGAGTGATGCCCATTTTTCACTAGAGCGATGCCCACTTCAAATCATGACACTATCGTGTGTAACAGTTCCCAACCAAGGTAAGACATTTTATGATCATTTTTCTGACATGTGCTTTAAATTCCTTGATTTATCATATCACTAATACACTTCTTACTATGTTCTGGTTGTTAGACTAACTGGGTTTTTTAAGTTGAACGACATGGAGCTAAAGTGAAGAAAGATTTTCTATATTAAAATTCTATGATTGTAACAAGTGTTTGATACTTTGGGGCAATTACAACCCAACTTTTATGCTTTCTACTTTTTTCTTTAGGACACACACTAAATTTCCATTGGGATTAAAACGAAAACTCAAACGAGATCAAAATTGAACCCTTACCTTATTATTGTTTTTTGGGTTTAAAAGTGAACAAGACAACTTCATATTTCATTTGGTGTTTAAAATGAACTCATCATTGCTTTGAGGGGTTAAAATTTACAACTATTTGTTATGTTTTGTGATTTACAACGTTGTTCTTGAATGTGTATGCAATTCTCTTGTGCCATTTGGAAACCTTGAGAAACAAAAAAATTCTTCAACACTTTGTATAATCACCTACATCTTTCAATTTGGATTAAAACTAAACCCATTTGTGAGTGTGAGAAAAGGCATAGTGTGTGTTCTCTCTTTGTTCATACGAATAAATATGATCAAACTACAAATGTACTTCCTCACTATTGTTTATCTTTAGAGGTCCTTCCTCCCCACTTCAAAAGGAGGGAATGACCCAAGTAGTAATGAGCTAAATCCAAGCTATTCCAAATTGCTATATAAATGTGTGGTTGCAATGAAAATTGCAATCAATGGGAAGCAGTACATGATAGATCTCCCCCAATATCTTTATGATGCATAAATCCCTTGTTCTAAGGGTTGGGAGACCTCTTGATAGAGTTTATCATTTCACCCCCTAAATTTGAAGCCCTTATTACAAACCCTTGTTTAGAAGCCAAAAATTCTTAATACTTGTTGGTGCAAGAATGTTCATTCTGAAGCCACCCCACATTTGTACTATTCAATTGTAGAAATAGAAAAATCCTTTTGATCCTTGAATTTTAAGGATTTTGGAATTTTGGTGGTCCTGAGAAGTGTGTGTCGTGGAGGGGAGCTGGTGTGGCAAAATCTCTAATTGTTCACATTATTTAGTGTTTGGAGAGATTTGAGTGGGGATTCAATAAGTATAGCCATTTCAAGCGTAGTGTTCTAAATGATTGGGAGTCAATTTAATACATTTCTTGGTTTCAAAACATTACAAAAACAAATATCCACTGTCTTCCTCAAAATTTCAAACACTTTGGCTTAAAAATGGATATCTTTTAAAAATAGTCTTGATATTACTACTTATCCTAAGGATTTCTATCCTTAGAAATTCTAAATATCTTGACTTATATCTTAATCCATACTTTCCAAAGACAACATAGGAAATTATGGCTTCAACTTCATGATTTTCACAAAATGGACATTGTGAAAGTTATGATGTTGTTGACATAAACATTTAGTTTGAAAACATAACCAAGACAAGTGTTTTTGGTAAAAATAAACTCATTAATCCAAGATTAAAGCAAATGAACACCCCACATGGATGTATGTTCAAATCATTGACTCCCCAAACACAAGAACATTGAAAAAAGGAAAACATTGCAAACATTGATTCCAAAATCATTGAGTTCCATTATCCAAAATCATTGAGTCTCACTTTACCAAAATTACTGGGTCCCATTTCCAAAATTACTTGAATCCTATTATCACTTTAGAGGTATAGGATGTTTCTCACTACCTTGGTCTTGGAAAAAAAAGGTTCATTCTAGGTCAACATTGGGTCAAACATTTCACTCACCCCTCCATCATATTTCATCCTTCACTTCATCAAACTTTGCAAAAAATTTGAATACACCAACACTTTGTGATTTGAACATCTATCAAACCAAACCCTAACTTGGCTATTTTGTATGTGAAATGAATCCTTTTCCATGCATTTGGTTAAGTTAGTTATCACTTTTGGACTAGTCTATCTTGAAGGTCACAAGTCTACCCTAAAGATTCTCAAGTTCATAAACATCCTTTATCCAAACATCAAAAAATAAAACTTAACTCAAAATTATTGTCCCAAAATGTTTGCAAAGAATACTTTCCACCTCATCCAAAATTTCATCTCCCATTATCTTCATTGCTCCAAAAATACTTAGAGTGTCCCTTCTACCTAGATTTGAGTAAACTAGAGAGTTAAAACATTACAAATCTCAATACACCTCTCCCATTGTTGACCCATAATCTATGGTTACAACAAGATCAAAACACAAGAGAATCATGGAGAAAAATAAAGTATCATCTACCATTAGTGATCCAAATCCTCAAGAATTTGATCCAAGAAGTCATGTTACCCCATTACAATAACCTTTGTCTCCTTCAAGACCATATGAGATAGAAGATGTTACGAACAACCCATTTGGACTTACTAAAGAAGAAATCATGGAACACCAAGCCTTAGAAAATGTGGGTCCAATTTTCCTATATTTTGTCACACAATCATTGACACAAGGCTTGAATTCATCTATGATTCAACCAACTCCATCCATTGTGCCAATCCAACCCTTAACATCTATTCTTGAAAGTCAGCTAGGAACCAACCTTGGTATCACTTCATGTCTAGGAACAAACACAAATTTGGGTATTCACAAAACAACCATTCCATTAACCACCAACCTTCCCCAAGACACAAGTTGGATACCAACCTTTGTAAAACCACTTACATTCCATGATGCCACAACAATATTGAAATTTTGAGTGCAACCATCTTCATCCATTATCATAAATACTCCAAGTATGCCTAATGCTATGCAAGGTAATGTGAACCAAGTGCCTCAAGTATGACAACAAGGGAAAGTTAACACTCTCACGCAAAGTCAACCCTTGACAAGTGGTTCCAACAAACCCATTGACACATCAAAATAAGTGGTTACCAAAGCTCCTCAAGTCAATCCACCATCCACATCAAAACCATCTATCATTGACCCAAATAAAAAAAACCTTGGTTACAAATCCCATCAACCAAGGAAATACCTTGATCCCACCTAAAATACAACAAGGAAATCCTCAAGACATGGGACAAGGAAATATTTTTAACCAATGGACTCAAGGTCCTAGTTTGTCATTTCCATTGCATAATTTAATGGCCCCATCCTCATCTTTTCCCATAGTCCCTTTTACTACCCAACCAAATAGGATCTCAAACATACATTCCTCCACCTCATTCTACCATCTTACAAGGAATGTTGAACCAAGGGAATCCCCAAAATTTTATCACCAATCCATTACCCACTCAAAACATTAATATCCATAATCCTCCATAGATGTATCAACAACCACCTAATCCCACATTACATATGCATGCCTTAGCCTTACAACAAGTACAACAAGCCTATCAACAAGCCTTAACAACACAACAAAAACATCAACAACAAGAAACCTTAGTAGCACAACAACAACAACAACAAAAACAACAATAAGAAGCATCATTAGTAGTGCAACAACAACATCAAGCCCAACAAGCAGTCTTAGCAGCACAACAACAAAAACAAGCTCATCAAGTAGCCCTAGCAGCACAGTGACAATAGGCTTATCAACAATCCATCCAATAGTAGCAACAACAATAAGTGGCCTTATCAACACAACAATAGTACCAAGCTACCTTAGTAGCACAACAACAACAAAAATACTAACAAGCTGCCTTAGCCACACAATAACAAACTCAACAAAAACAAACCCAACAACAAGCATTGATTGCTCAACAATATGCCCGACAACAACAAATGCTTGCACAATAGAAACAACAGGGTTTATACTATAACCCTCAACAAAACATCATCAACCCAAACACATTGGGAACATATACACCTCCACCAAAATCACCTTCACAATATCCTACACCATCATACACCCCATACAACACCTTATCATATCAAAATCCCACATACAACCCATCTATCATCCCAATGTATGTTCCTCCTCCAAACCCACTAGATGATCTAGCATCAAAATTTAAGGCACTATCTCAAGAAATGTAGGACCTTGGAATGGGAAAGACAAAGAAACCCCATACACATAATTTATGTCCTTATCCATTTGACTAAAGCATCGCAATGGTACCATTCCCTCTAGGCTTTGAAATCACCAAATTTAATAAATACAAAGGGAGAGGAAATCCTGTAGACCATATCAAAGAATTCAATGTCATGTGTATGGAGGTTTCCTATAATGATTCCTACTTAATGCACCTCTTTCCACAAATTTTGACTGGCCTAGCCATGGACTGGTTTTTTCAATTGCCTCTAGGTATTAAAAATTTCTAAGAAATCACTGATAAATTCATTGATCACTTCTCCTTTAATCTTGACATGGATGTAAGCCTAGAAGAGTTGTACACTCTTCAAAAAAACAAGGGAGAATATTTTTCCAATTTCTTGCAATAGTGGAGACAAAGAGCTAGTAAGAGAAAGTGGCCAATTCCTGATGAATAAGAGGGCATTATCATAGAAAATCTACACCCTGATTTGTCTTTCCACTTGAAAATGCAATGCATCACATCTTATGAAAATCTTTTCTCTAGATCCCTTAACATCAAGAGGGCCCTAATCTCACAGGGAAACACACAAGTATATAAAGACAACCGCCCATCTGCTAGTTTTAATGACAAGCCCGACTATTGGGCCAAGAACAAGAATGTTACTAGTGATGGTTTTTTTGATGCAAAGGTAGTCTTAACTGCTCCTAGATAAGAAAACACCCAAACCATGAATACACAACCATACACATCACCGTCAAACAATCAAACAATCAATGTTGCAAACACTCAACATGAACAACAAAGAACAAAAAATGCTCCTAAGCGACAATTCACTCCCTTAGGGGAACCTATGGAAGACATGTTGAAGAGGTTGATATAGTCTAACCTCATCACACTCCTAGGTCTTTGAAACTATCAAGAGACACAAATCAAACCTTGTAGCTATAGAGATGATCACTTTTGTGATTTTCACTAGTACAAAGGTCATAACACACAAAATTGTTTTAGGCCCAACCATTTAATAGAGGATCTTATTGAACAAAGACACATTGAGGTCAATCCAAAATCTAGGAATGAAAATTTGAAAATTTACATGAACCCTATGGCCAATCATGGCCAAAAAACAAAAGATTCAACAAAGGCATCAACTTCAAACCATACCTAGGATACCATGTTGGAACATGTTTACACTGCTTATGAGGAATCAAATATGTATCAAGATAACATTTTAAAACAAATTCCAAATCCATCAACAATGTTTAGCACTATTTTTTATCGTAATGACATCAAGTGGATATTAGTTTGTGATATCTCTCCCACATATGACTCAATGAATGGGCATGTTGAAGAAGTTTCAAACAAGCTAAAAATATCCATTATTGCACCCATACCCACAAAATGTTGCGAAGAGTCTTTTACCGATAATATATCATCCACCCAAGGATCATGCCAAGAGGAGGCTCTTGAGGATAACGAAAGTTACTTTGAACCAAGTCAAGATCAAAAACCCCTATCCCCAGAGTTTCACCAACAGCTAAGGGACATCTTCCAAACCATTTTAAACTCCAAAGATGTCCCTGATATCACCCTTGAGATGTTTCTTTGTAATGAGCATATATATGTTCTTCTTCCAAAACATGAGTCTCCCACTCTTGATATTCCTACACAAGAGAAAGAAATGACTGAGATTCATGATTCTTATAGTGATTGTGCATCATCATCTTTTTCTCAAGTCAACATCAACATATCTTGAAGCAATATGAATAGAGAACAATGTCATAGAACAAGAGCAAATAGTTTATATTCCTGAACAACATGAACCCATAGAAATATCATGTGTTCATGAAAAGTCATATTCAATGGAAATGGATCATAGGATACATTATCAGGGCAAAGGATTAGGTATTGATAATACCTTCACAAGACTGGGGGCAATCTTGTCTATAAAAAAACATCAACATATAGGGCACGAAGGATCCTTGTGATGAAAAATCAGTCAATGCTACAACTAGCCGTATCATGAGTTGGAATTCACCCATCATCTCATATACAAATTGGGACCAATGTAAAAATAATAATTCCTATCAAAGCAAGAAGAAGATCATCAAAGAGAACAAATAAGTAAAGCAAAAAGGACACATCAAGTATAAATGGATACCAAAGGAAAATAAAAAAATCATCCCTCCAAAACTCCATTAGTCAAAGAAACTATGGGGAAAATAAAAAGGGGAAATGTATCCATTAAAAGAGTCCTCAAATACCAAATAAACCTTCTCAAGCAAGGAACAAAGTATATCTAGTGGTTGGTCCTAATTCCACGAAAACCTCCATCCCCATCCATCATCGCTCATCTTCCCAAGTTTGGAGAATCAAAGGTTCCAAACTACCAACCAATCCATCTCATATTCCTTCATGCATGACACCATACACTCCATTCACAATATCCAATTCCCGCATTGACCATGTGTTGGCAGCTACCCATCATCATAAGGATTATGAAGGCACTATATCGCAATGTGCACACATAGACAAGGTTAATTCTGGTATCCACAAGGCAGATCAAAGTTATTCAAGGTTGCATTCAAGTGCTCATATCTTAGCAAAACAACTTCTTCAAGTAGGATATCATTGGAATGTTATGATAGTGGCATCCACATCAGTACCATTAGGTGGTTCAACATGAGGCTAACATTTCTAGAAAATCTCAAAAAATTAAAAAAAATTAAAAAATGATAAAAATCACAAAAAAAAATAAAATCAAGAAAATAGTAAAAATAAAAATTGTCCTCTAGTGAAAACCACTATGGTGGCACTTTGGGAAAGTACTATGATGAAAACCTAGAAAATAGGGGTCATGAGTAGAATTGAGTGTCTATATGATCCTTCTCAGATAGAAGCATCTCATCCTTGTCATGATAAAACTAATGTTCCCTCCATCCATCCCATCCATATTTATCCAGATATTCCACTTTACCTTGATCTTGACAAAGATTTGACGTATACTTCAAATCTACTCATGGAAAATTTTTAACAGGATCTTTACCATTTTATCTCATGAAGTCCCATAGCCCATATCTAACATGATAAGACTTTGTTAAAATATTCACATATACATTACCTATCTTGATTTGTTCATTGATCTATGAAACATTTCTAAACACTAGGGGCAGGTTATTGCACTCTTGTTTTTGAATAACTCTTGATCCATGTCTTATATCTCACAAATGTGACATTGACATCATGATCTAGGTATCATTTTCCTTAAAATATCATCAAAAAATACCAAAAACATTCATAAAATCTCATCGAAAATACCAAAAAAATTCATAAAATATCATCGAAAATACTAAAAACATTCATAAAGTGATCATCAGAAAACCCAAAAACATTTGCAAAATCCTGTACAACTAAAATCCAAAAACATTTAGAAAATTGTAAAGTCAAAATCCAAAACATCCAAAACATATAAAAAATCCCTAAAAAGGTCAAAACATCAAAAATCCAAAAAGCAAGTCCCGTGGTCAAACTACATTGTCTCTGAGCTTGAACATAGGCAAGGCCATCATTGATGTTCCCCCAAGACACCCTTGGTCAGTCCTTTAGGAGTCCATCATAATAAACCAACATTTTTTTCAAACTGTTCATATCTCATCTTGTTAATAAGTCATGTCAGTCGAACTACTTGGTCTTTGCATGTATAACATAGGGAAGGCTTATCTTTGATTAGCTCCCGTGACCCCTAGGATAGGTCTTTTAGGTTAGGTTTTTGGTTGAAACTTTAGAAAATCCCAAAACATCCAAATATATGAGAAAATCTCAAAACATACAAATAACTTTTGAAAATCCCTAAACATTCAAACATCAGAAAATCCCTAAACATCCAAATATCTTAGAAAATCTCAAAACATCCAGATAACTTCCAAAAATCCCAAAACATCCAAATATCTCAAAAAATCCCTAAACATCCAAATGTTTAGAAAAAAAAAACATTGGAAAATTGAAAATCCAAAAATAATAGAAAACATTTAAAACACCTAAAAAGCCTAATTTTTTTAAGAAAACCCTAAACATCCTCAGAAAATCGAAAACATAAACTTTCAAAAAGAACAAAAACAACCTCAAAACATTTTCAAAAAAATACCAAAATTATTGAAATATTCTAAAAAACCAAAACCCATCCATCCCATCTCACTTACACCCGAAATAAAACTTCACCCATAATAAATCAATCATCACCTTCAACCTTTGGCAAAACAAGTAGAAAAAAAGTATAGCAAGTCATAAAGTGAGAACCTAATTGTCAAAATCTAAATTCTAGATCATGGGTAAATGCATCAGTGAAGTGTACGTCAACAACTCATCTTAGCATCATCATCCTAAAATCAAACAACCATCTGATCAACATGTCCTAGGATGTATCCTTCCTTCAATGGACATCAACATTAGATATCACCATAGCTAAACTTAAACAAGCAAGAGATATAGATAACACTAACTATTTGTCTTTGATCTTTTCTTATAATTTATCTTAATGACCCATTCCAAGGACCTCTCAATGATTTCTATAAAAATGATTTAGAGAGAAAGGAATGGGGCATCAATCACTATCTTTTGTTTTGTTGTGCTTGTGGGTACTCTTGTAAAATAATCTCAATGCATACTTGCTTAGTTGTGTGTAGGAAGGTTGTTTGGAGTACGTTGTTGACTATTGTGTATGCTTGGTCCAATATATTCTAAGCTTCTAACTTACATTCCAATGAGGTTTCCATATGTCAAGGTGTGAACAAGAACTATCCTATATATTTTTTGAGTCAAAGTCCATTACAATAGATACAATGCCATCCTGGTTATTCATACCTTGATGCATCGGGCCTATGTGTTATATCAAACAATAAGGAATTATGGAAAATTCCAATCTCGAAGTCTGAGAAACTCATCATCCTGCATTCATCCTCATTTCTCATTGTCTCATCATCATCTCTAATAAAGTCTCGATGGATCATAGACTTGCTGGATTTTTTAAGCAATCATCAAAATTAGCGGCCTTTCTTTATTCTTCTATCTTCTCTCCATGCTAACCTGGTATCATGACTGCCAACAAAAACATCATCAATGCATCTACCCTGCATCCAAAAATCATCAACATACATGCATCTCATAATCATAGCATAATCATAAAACATCCATCAACATAATCATGGTATATCACATTATACATCCTGCATTATCATTTGAGTTGTGATAAATAATATAGATTTGTTATTTTAAGCATCTTAAATCATTGCATCACATATCATACACATGCACTGGATTATCTCTACATACATCCATATGCATACAAAATACACAAAAATGAAATTCATCCACATCATTTGCATCCATAAAATTTGCATAGAATATCATGAAAAGGTATTGAAAAAGAACATAAAATTGCATCCATCCATCACATATCATTGTATATTGCATAGGCATAAATAAAGTGCATCCATACATGATCAAATGTAAGCATCTCATCCATCCATAAATAATAAGCATGAAATAAAGAAGCACATCACAACATAAATCATTTGTCTCCATATCATATATATATATAATAAATATCATGGTGCAAAATCTAGATCAGTGTATGCATGTCAATCATAAGTACAATATCTGCAAGGCTATTAAAAAGGAGCCCATGAATGTATATCTATGTCAAAGAATCAGACAACAAAATCAAAAAGTGTTTATACATGAGAGCTAGCCCTGATGGTTGCTACCCTCTTCAGCTTGCCTCTCTGGTTGCTCCTCAGCTCTTGGCCATGCATCACTATGTTGTGAAAAAGTAGGCTTTCTAAGTGCCTACGATACATCCTGGTGGTAATGCATCCTATAGTATGTGACCTATGTCATGGCCTCCCTGTATAATCTTGTTAAAACTATCCTACCCTGGGAGGCTACTATCATGGCCTCTATCTGATGCCACCAACCAATCTCCTAGTCTCTCTCTATAGTCATAGCCTACAACTACTATCAAGCATGGTCCCTCTCTACCATAATGGCGAACACCTACTGTCTCACCTGGTCTTGCTCAGTAGTAATAACCAAAACCTACTGGTGGGCCTGATCCCACTCACTAGTCAAAATCTATACTTGCTACTACAACTATTGTATCTACGCATCTTTGGCATGTAGTGGCAGTGGAAACACTTCTTGCTACTATACAACCTATGGTTGAACCTACAGATGAACCTAAGGAGGCTACTGCCCAACTGGTGGGGCCTCTGGAACCTACCCATCCTAGCCATCCTAGTCACCCTGTGCTTTTCCTCTATCTTTGGCCCCCTACCTCTGGGTCTCCCACATGGAGGAGCACCTACCAGATTTTTCAAGCATCACAGAGGTTTGAACCAAGAATCATAAGCAAGCATAGTCGCTGCTACCGCTTGACCCTGGTCATAGGCTCATGATTGAGCCGCTAATTATCTAAAGCTCTCAACTACCTCTGGCACTAGAATAGTAGGTCCCCATGTGGGAACCTCACAAGCTAACCTCACAAACATAGCCATGTAGGCATCATCTGGCCTATCCTAAACCTCCCTAAATTGTCGTGCCACTCTATCTAGCATGTACAACTTGATAGTGGTATGCTTGCGACGCTGCATATATTGGGTCTATCTCACAAAGTATAGTTGTTGCACATCATCATACCATGGTGACATTTGTAGCCACATGCACCACCTAAAAACTATCATTTCATCCAAAACTTGTTCCCAGTATGGGATCCCAATCTATCAAGTGTGTCATAGAGTGATTTCACCTCTATACCTCCAAATGATGAGATCATCTAGGTCCACGTCTGCTATCTGCACTATCGGTCGAAGCATGATGATATGCTCCCACACTTAAATATGAAGTAGAGTCACCCCTACACCAATGGATCTCCCATCACAATAAAAAAAGTCAAGCATGTCATGATAAAGCAAGGCCAACATCATTGGCCTCTAAGAAATATGAGTCCTCCTATAGAGCATTCGGTGCCATGTTGGGCCCCATCCTAGATTGAACCCTCTGTTGCGTCTGTTAGGAGCCACCAAACCTGAAATGATGGCTGCGATAATCAATATGAATGTAGGAACATGACCTTTATACATCTCAAGGTCGATTTGTGATGTAACAAGAGCAATATTCTCTAGCTCCATCACCTCATGATAGATTTCAAACTCAAAGTCAATATTATAAATCACTTGCTCACCATGTATCAACAAATGCAAGATATGCCATACATCCTCCAGGGTCACCATCACCTCGCTAGTGGGAAGATGAAAGGACAGAGTCTCAGCAGTGCCGATGAGGCACAACCCAAGACTTAGAAAATAACCCACAAACAAGAGAATAATTTTATTATTCAGAAAATGGAGCTTCTTACATGCAGAGGATCTCAAATCCCCAAGTTCTACAACACATGCAAGTTACAGAAAGCTACAGAATCACCCTTTTGCAATATGCGAGCTTGTCCCCAAAAAGTTACCCAAAAATTAGAAACCGCCCATAAATAGAGCTCCTCTTTAGTTTGGAGCCAAAACAACGTGAAATTTGAGTTTGGCGGTTTGGCGAAAAAATACAAATTGAAGTTCAAATTTCAAAAAACATTTGCAATTGTATCTTCTAGAAAGTGCGCTAACTTCTCGGGGCCATAACTTTTGATCAGGGACTCCGATTCGTGAACCGTTTGAACCGTTGGAAAGGTCTCAAAGTCAATAACACGCTAAAATCCACTACCAATTTCAACAAGTTTTGGGGCATTGATCCAAGAACTCTAAGTGCCTCAAATTTAACTCGGAAGATTTTCAGGTGCAAATCTGGAAACTAAAACTGCCAATATCTTTCCAACCTAGGAATAGAAAATAAAAACCGTAAAGTTGGGAATTTCATTATGACGAAAAGGGTATCCAGAAATATAAAAACATCTAAAATTGAAACTTGAAATTTAACATTTTTGGGTGATGCAAGATGCCCTTACACCCTTTGGATGCTCCCGTGGTTCCATCTCTCACACATAACAATCATCATGGCTAAATGAGTTTGGATGATGAGTGCATATGCAACATACCAAAGCCCAATCTCTCCCAAGTGCTCCTGGCGTAACTCTGACAAATCACCTAGTATCTCCAAAATGGCGGGCCTATGCTCATGTGACAATAGTGGTGCGATAACTCCTACACCCATGAAGCAAACAACATAAAAAAATTGAAGAAATTTCACTCAATTTAAACTTTTCAATTCAAAAATCACAATAGCGTCACTATATTTAAATTTCAAATTGTGATGCTTGAAGGAATTTCAAATTGCAAATCAAAAATTGTACATCGCCAAATACACTGGCATCGTGATCTAAGCTTTGGAAAACCTTAACCCTAATTTCTAAATCGGCAAGTGCATCGCTATATAAGTATGTGTCACACTTTAAAATTAGAAACCCTAGTTTTAAATCACAAATAGCGTCACCATATACATATGCATCACTCTAATTAATTTTAGCATCGTTGATTGCAAAATGGGCATCACAATATAGCGACTCTGCCAAAGTTTAAATTTCAAAGAGCAATAAATCATCAAAATTCAAATTTCAAATCAAGTTTTGAGTTACATATAGTGGTCCTGAGCTTGGAATCCTTTGGTACTCTCAAACTTATCAGAAATGTGCCTGGGGAGCTCTTTGTGCCATTTGGTCAAAGGGTCAAGCTCAAATCACAAGAATTCCTTAAGGTGTGAATGCACAAATGAATTGAAAGTGACCCTTCTTGGCTTATTTATGCTAGAAAATTGGGGTTTTTTTCCCCTAAATTCACCTTCAAGCTAGGGTTTATCATCATTTTCACCAATTTGACCAATCAAAACCTGATTTTGCATCATTTTTTGTGTTTTTGGTATAATTCTTGCATCTTATAGCCTTTTTGGATGCCTGAGGCAACTTTTAACCTTTATTGAGAAATCAACCCAAAATTCAAAATTTTTGCCCAATTTCTTGAGGGGTTAGGGAATCAACTTTATCCTTCCACTGAGGCATCTAAAAAATCAGATTTTTTTAAATTTTTTTTTATTTAAGCAACAGTTTTAATCCAAAAAGCGTTATTCTTTGAACCAAAGCAACAAGTACCTCGCTTCAAAGAGGGGAAAAATGTAAACACTGAAAAATGTCCTAAATGATATCATACAATCAAAACAGGTTTACTAACATCATTTCCATTTTAAAACTATACTCTTTTCAATTAATTAATTAAATTAACCTAGTTAATTTAATTAATAACATCATTTTTGTCCATTAAACTAATTCATCAATTTAGGTTAATTCACCCCCTTTCACACTAACATTTCATCTTATTAAATTAAATAAATCAAAATATTTAATTTAATTTCCTAAGTCATCTTATTTAATTAAATAGCTCTAAGTTATTTAATTAAATATCATTTTCATCTCTCCCTCATTCATTAAATCATTTAATTTAATGAATATCACTTTAATTCTTCAAATTCCCTAATTTCATGATTAAACCTTGTTTAATTAGAAATTAAACTAATTTTCCTCTAAAAAGGGGAATATTCCCATGGAACATTCCTTATCCCCTTTTTTGCACAATTAAAAATTTATTTTAATTTGAAAAATATCTTTTATCCTCACCCATGAGAATATTCCAAAGAATATTTTCTCTCCTCCAATCATCTCACTTGGATTCTTGAGCAAGCTAAACCTTTAACCTTTTGAACAAGTCACCTTTGACTTGTGTGAGTAGGTCAAAAGTGTGTTTTTTTGGAGCAAATATGAGCCCTTGATTGAATCCCATCATGCATTCTCACTCGTTGATGAGAATCCATGATCCATGCCTCTTCTTCCTTTCATCCTTGATTGTTGATTGATCTTTTTGATCTCAACCCTTCATTTCTCATTTGCTTTCTTATAAATAGAACAATATTTGGAGACAAATGGATCCATCTTTCAATTGCAATGTCATGAGCTGTTGAATTCACTTTCATCCACACTCTCAATTTACTCACTTTTAGCTTATTTTAGTTCATTTTTAATAGCTGCATAATAGCTTAATACATCCATTAATGGCTTCCATGCATCTATCTTAGTTTGTTTATAAATTAGGTTTTTCATATTTTAGCTTAGAATTAGCTTAGATTAGCTTAGAAATTGCATAATTGGATCAATTTTAGCATAGAATCATGTTAATTTAGCTTGCATCATGTTTAATTTAGCATAAATTAGGTTTTCATCCATTTATCACAATGGTTTTACCAATTCTCTTCCATAGAATCAATTGAAACAAGCTCACTAATCATAGGATTGGGAAAGGGTCTTTGTTCCACATCAACACGACATCAATTCCAAAATAGGATAAGTTTCAAATGGGTTAGAATAGGAATTTAACTATTTTCATAGTTTGTAACTTTTAGTTTTTGTAAATTCTTAGTTTAACTTTCAATTTGAATGATCTTGTTCATGATTGAGGTGTAGTAGCTAAGTTATGCTTCGATTAATCATGAATCAAGCATAATCGACCCAAACTAACCATCCTTGTCTCACAATTACTATTGTCACTTGGAAATGCACCCTGCTAAACAAGGAGTTCATCTTGCAGTGATACAATGGAAATAGCCTCAAGCTGTGGGACCCATGAAATTGAGGCTAAGTCTCCAAAGAAGGTTGAATTCCTTTCTAAACAAGGTGCAAAAGAAGATTGGTCTAACCCAACTTCAATAAACTCTAAACTAATGACTTGCAGGGGAAAAAAGAGAAACAAGAATGTATAAAAATAATGGAGAGGTGACACACCAAATTTAGAGTGTTTCTTTATGCTTGTGATTGCTTAGAGCATTAATAGAATCACTAGTGAATCTCACATAGATCTCTATTTTACCAATTATATGAGGGAACATGGAGGTTAGGGCTTGAAAGATATCAAAATGGATGAATATTATCCATAATTGAAACCCACAATAGATTAACACAATTATATAACCTATAAAAATGATAAAAACTCATACATGTAAGGAGGTATCAGATGTTACACAAAATGCAAGCATGGAGAAGAGGTGAAAGCAGTAATTTTATTAAGAGAGAGGCATAAGCTAATATTACAGTTGTAAAGAATGCTAAAATAACATAATTCTGCTAGAGAAAATCCAAGGAAGAATTGTTCAAAATGATACAAATATTTCCTTTGTAGCTCAGGCATAATTGAAATCGACTCACCTAAAAAACCCTAACCCTTCCTAGGGTTAGCAAACAAGAAGGAGATCACCCCAGCAAACAAGTTGTAGTGAAAAAATCATGAAGATCATGCTCTAGGACAACCCTTGAAGGTTATGACATGCATGCCATACCTCTGCATTAAATTCCTTGCAAATGCAAAGTAGAGGAAATCCATGAAATCTCCCATAAAATCTGATCTGTATAGAAGGGAATGTCATCTTAGATATGAAGAGGCATGGGCATTTCCCTAGCATTTAATATGGCATGGAATATTGGACAACATAGACCCTACAATGATGAAAAATGATCCATATCACCACTGGCTGTTGAAAATTAGATCTGCCATTAGTCTAGGCTCGACTCGTGAAACTCAACGTGTCTAGCCCTTGAAATTTAAATTTTGACCATTGGATCTTGGATGTACACCCAAGATTGAGTCCCAAAAATGAATTTAAAATGTGTTTGTTGATTAGATCTCTTTTAAAACTCAACTATTGATCTCCATTGCATCACATTAGACCATCACAACTAACCCTAACACAACATAATTCACAACTATGATGTGAATCACCTATGCAATGCAACTAGAACACACCACCTACCACTCTAGAAATTTGTTATAGTATTTCCCTATCACATCTCCAAACATAGACTCATCATCGCCTTCATTGCATGTCACAAATTTGATTCAATCCCCTTGCTTCACAATAATAATGTGAAGCAAGCATGTGTTTCCTGTTAGATTGTTTCCTTTACTTTCCATCATCCGATCTCGTCATCATGCATCACAAAGAGGCCTCAGGTTTTGCAGAGGAAAATGCGATGCAAAGACATCATGTGATACAATAGGAAGTGGACACCTTTCTTCAGGGAATATTCTCTTGGCATATGCTTTCCCATCACTCATCACACATTGTATCTCCCTTGATGTGTATTTGAACCATAACTACAGTGCCTTGGAGTTGAGTGATGAAAGAAGATGTCACCATGTGTTTGGATCTAGATTGTTAGCTCACATCATGAATTTATTTAGACACTCATGAGCTCAATTTTCAATGTGAAGGAGTCATGCAATGAATTCAGTCATCACAAATCATAAAAAGCTATATACACCCAAAAAACACAAATGTGATACATAAGAACATTGTGATGACCATCAAATCTTCATCATTTATCATGAGCCATTGATCATTGAACATCACACATCACAATCATCACTCCATGCTACCAAGAACCAAAAAATGATGTAAAGGGATGGTGCGATGAACAAACAACTTAAGTAAAGAATTTTTCACATGCTTAATAAGTTGTTTTAAAGAGGGGGCCATACCTAGGTGATAGATTGATTTATATTTTAACAAAGGAAAAGGTATAACTTGATTAGAAAAATATGAGGTTAGGAGGCCTATGTCCACATTGATAGAGGTTTTGAAATTGGTTAAAATATAGGCAAGGCCAATAATTCATTTCCTTTAAACACAATGATATGTGAAAGATGAAGTTTTGATAACTTCATTAGAGGCTGACAAAGTTATAGAACTTGTGAAAAGGCTGTCAACTCTCTGACATCTAAATTTGAACATATTTAGAAGTGCAGGCTCAATTGGTCAAAAGGGACCAAGGGGCCAATAAACATATGATGACCTAAACATAAGGTTGTAACTAAAGTGACTAAGAATTGGCTAGAGAAATTCAATGCAAAAATAGATGGAATGACTAAGGAAAAAGACAACTAGGGTTTTAGGAGGGTTTTACCCCTATCATACATATTCAAAACCCTAATGTCAAAACAATTGAGGAACCTCAAAAGCTCAAAAACCTTAGAACATCAAAATAAAGCACATATTTCAACAAGATGCACATGTGGGATCTCTCTGATAGGATATAAATGATGGGAATCCAATTGTGATATGAAAATGGCAACATTCCTAGTGACTTTGTACGATGATTGCTTTCTAATTGTAAAATTCATTAGCCTTGACAAATCCATTGGGCACACAGTCATAATTTTTTTTATAGCAACTAGGTTCAACCAAGGGCAAAAAAACCAAGTCATGTGCATGCTACACTTGGAGGAAAGCGGGAAACTAGGGCATACATTCCCTTAAGGAGAATGTAGGGTGTGCAAAGAACTTCATGGAAAGAAAATAAACCTAAACTAATATGTACATAAAACTAAAACAAATACCTAAAAAATAATGCTTGAGGTGAATCCCATTGACTTGTATTAGAACTTCCTCTCCATCCATCTTTGATAATTGGAAGGCATTATACTGCTTGCATTCAAAAATGATGTAGGAGTTTCTCCACATGGCATCAAAATTTGTTTTCCTTCTAGGTCTACTCTTGAACTCATCCCAATTGAGGACTGCATCCCCTTCCTAGGATACCTTAGGGCTTGTCCTTTTGTCAAAATATCTCTTGATCTAATCTTGATGCACCTCAATTGTCTTCATTGATTTATCTCTAACGTCTTCTAACTCCATCAACTGATCATATTTGACCATCATTGGTTCCTCTCCCCCCAACATCTCAAATTTATTAGCCAATTCAAGGGTTGGTAATTAAACTGATAAGGGAAACCTTTCTTCCTTTCCATACACTAGCATGTATGGGAAATTTCCAATGGATCTCTTGGGAGTGATTCTATCCACCCATAGGGCAGATTTTAACTCGGTATTCCAAGCTCTTTGATTATCTTCCATGGTCCTCTTGATGATCCATATCAGATTCTTATTTTTTGATTTAGCCAAACCATTTCTCCAAGGGTAATAGTTTGATGAAGTAATCAGGTAGATGCCATTCCTAACATCCCATTCACTTAATTTTGTGCCTACAAAATATAAAGCCTAATCAAAAGTAATTGAATCAGGCACTCCAAACCTTATCATCAAATCCTCATAAAAATTCAGGGTGGCAGACTCATTACTCCTTCAATGCTACAACCTCAGTCCACCTGGTAAAATAATCAATGGTAGTGAGGACCCATTTATGACTTGCACTAGAAGGTGTGTTAATATATCCAACAACTTCAATGCCCCACTACATAAAAGGTTGTTCAACTTGGATGGGATACAAAGGAAAGGAAAACAATCTCTCCTTTCCCAAGAAGAAGTCACATTTATTATATTTTCTTACCCAATCATGGTATCCTTGAATAAACTAGTCCAATAATAGCCCACTCTCATTATATTTAGGGATTTAGTTCTTGGTGCAAAATTTCCTCTATGTTCCCCATCATGGAACTCTTCAAGCACCCTATCAACTTGGTCAACATTAACACATTTTAGCAGCACACCATTTATGTCCTTCCTAAAAATTATACCATTAAGAAATGCATATGGGATGGATTGCAATCTGAAATACCTTCTCTTAGCTCTATCCATTCCTTGTGGAAACTCACAATTTTGGAGGAAATGAGCCATATTATGCACCCAACTTGTAGGATAAGTATGCACAACTACTTGGAACTACTCTTGGTGGGCTAAGAAAACCTCCATAACTTATTCTTTGTTATCTTCCATGTCACTAGCTAGATTCTCACATAATCCTTTTCCTCTCACAAGCTTCGTGATCCTGATTTCCACATCATACTCCATCACTTTGGTTATTCAACCCACCCTTTTCTTGTTCAGATTTCAAAATGAATTATTTGACACTAGGATGAGAAACCATTAATTGAATCTTGTTGTTGGAAGAAAAAAGCCTAAATTTATTTAGACTTATAATAACAACAAGAACATTTTTCTCAAAAAAATATTACCTTTTCTCATAGCCTTCCAGACCTTGACTGAAAAAGGCTATTGGCTGCTCCAAATTTTCCTCATTTTTCTGCATCAACATAGCTGAGATGGTATGCTTATTTCCATAAGCATATAGGATGAAATCCTTAGAAAATTCAAGATTTACCAATGTAGGTGCTATGGCTATGGCTTCTTAATGGCCTAAAAAATTTCTTTTCCTTCCTTAGTCCATTTATAAACCATATTATTATTCAACATAGCCATTAGTGGCTTCAATAAATCGACAAAATCTGGTATAAACCTTCTGATAAAGTTAATTCTTCCTATAAAACTTTGTAAACTCTTTTTATGACTGGGAAAAGGAAGAGCCAAAATGACACTCACTCTTTCAGGATCAATTGTGATACCATGCTTGGAAACCACATAACCAAGAAATTTACCTTCATGAACAACAAATTTGAATTTCTTTGGATTGAGGGATACACATACTCCCTACAATCTATAAAAAATCTTCCTTAGATGAGAAAAATGCTTCTTTGCATCTTTTGAGAAAATAGTAATATCATTCACGTACACAAGAACAATCTTGTTCATGAGGCCTTGAAAATCCATGTCCATTGCTCTTTGGAAAGTTTCCCGACATTAGATAATAAAAAAGGAATCTTCTTGTATGCCATGGTACCCCACTTGGTAGTGAATGTTGTCTTGTATTGGTCTTCCTCCTTAACCAAGATTTGGTTATAACCAAAAAACCCATCCAGCAATGAGAACCTCTTTGAACCTGATACAACTTGTAATATTTACTCTATAGAGGGTAGTTGCTAATGATCTTTAAGTGAAGCTCTATTTAGGTCCATTAATTCCACACACAATATAATTTCTTCATTCCTCTTCCTAACAGGTACTAAGTTAGACACCCATGATGTGTGCTTAATAGGGAAAATGATATTACCTTCAATCAACTTGCTCAATTATTTCTTCATGAGGTGTTTAAGCTTTGGATTCAAAGGCCTTTTCTTTTTTCTTGAGAGTTTTTCATTGTGTTCCAGCTCTATTATATGTTCTTCCAACTCAAGGTTAATCCTTTAAAATAATTGTATTCCCATGCAAAGATGTCATCATATTCTTGATAAAGTGCAACAAATGTATTTGTTTCTTCTTTAGCACAAATCTTGCCAAGCTTAAGGAGTTTAGCTTTGAAAATATCAATAGGTTCATAATGCCCCTCTTTAACCAATATGCTAGGCCTATCCTTTCTTACTTGATCATCTATGTTGAAGACGGATTCTAAGGTTACCAATCCCTTTGGCAACTTGTTTGACCTTAGCTGAATAATTTTTTCACCATATTGCTACTGTAACTTTTGTTGATTAATAGTTGTGAACTCAAATTCTTCAATCATAAGTTAATAATTTGTTTGTCACTATCAAAAACCTGCTAATGTGTGTAATTATCAAGGATTAATAGCTTTAAAACCACCTTGAAATTTTTTTGTGCTGTCACTCTTGACATAATTTGGAATTGAACCAACAATTTTGATGGTGTGTCTATGGACTTCTATTGCACTCTTAGGATCTTTCACCTAAAAGGAGAGAGAGATAGAAACCAAAAATTGTGGTGGTTCACTCAAATAGAGGATGGTATGATGCAATTAATGATGTAAATGCAACTAAATGATGTAATTGACTAATTATTAATGCAAAACTAATGTAATATGCAATGTTTCAAAACATAGTGAGGTATGCAGAAAATGAAATAGAAATGAAAACTAATGCAAACAGAATTGAACAAGGTCAAATAGAGTGCACCTAGGAATTGGATGATGAATATGGAATGTTTTGAAATCTGACAAAGATCAATGTAAGTCACCAGTGGGACTCATTCACCATTGATGGAAAATCAGTCCTGCTATTGACAAAAACACTTGAAAACTTCTTTCTAACTGTCGAGAAATGGAATTTCACAAAATCATCTTTTTCAGCCTTAAGGTGGGACTTGTCACTAATGGTGAATCAGTCCTCCTACAAAAATATGTGAAATCAAAGGTCAATTATGTAGTTTCAGATCTGTACTTGTCTTCTTGTCGCCAGGTTAGCTCTCAAAAATGCAGGAAAGATGCCTCAAGAGGCTGCCAATCTCTTGATAAGTTTCTGTGGTAATAGACAAGGTCAAGAGAACTCAACCTTCTACTCTTCAAAAGTTGCTAAACCTAGGTGAGTGTACCCTTCTGAATGAAGCAGAATTTATGCACTTATGCTTATCTTTCATTCAGTGATTTGTCCACAATGGCAGATGGAAGTGAACAAACAAATTCAAACTTGATAGCAATAACAATCTTCTGATCTAAATCCTAAAGTGCTCAATTAACAAATGTAAAACAAACGTAAAGAAATTGAATGAATCCAAATGATGAAATTGCAGAGACCAGTGCCTTATTGGGTATGCGGGGTCAAAATGAAATCAAGATGAACAACACCTCTCTGGAGAAAACTCAAATTATCTGGTACAGATTTTGCTTACAACTTGTATAAACATGCAATACTGTAACCACTAAGATCTACTTTAACAATCGGATAAGAACTCTCACAGTTACTATGATCCATTTAAAAGGATTTAATCTTACCCAGAAAGAACCAATTGATTAATCACACAGATACAGCAAATGTGCATTGATAAACTAAACATAAACTTGTTATGTCAATTTAAACAACCAGAAAGCATCAATCTTGGAGACAACTTAGCAATATTTTTCATTGAATTCAATAGATAATTGACATCAGAAATGTGCAGCAACATCAATCGACTTTCATAAATACCTCCATTTTGAAAGCATGCACCATAGTCTCTAATCTAATAAATTTATTGCACTGTGTCCATCTAATTTGCCTACTATATATCGAATAAATGATAGCTGATGATAATTTTACAATTACAAAATGCCTATTTATACACCAGCATCAAGAAAATAAATCATATTGAAATTCCATGTCAGCCCTCCATAGAATTCAGGCTCCAATCAAGTCAGCCCGCAACGGTTTTATGAACTCACATGTCGACCACAGTATTTGAATTACTGTTATTCATCAGTGAAACAGTCGGTGAGACAACTACAGTTATACCCTAATGTAATTCAATTGTTAATCAATTGCGGTGTTACTCGCTTTCGCTGTGACTTGTTTGAGTCGGGGAAACATCATACAGATTACATTATGTTTCAGCGAGAGCCCTTGCGATCAAATTGTATGTCGCTATAATATATTGCTTGTTACACTGAAGACAAGAAGCATCCACATGTTCCCTTTGTGTTTCGCTGTAACTCTGCGATATCGGGGAGATGTCATGTAGACAAGCCTTTGTTTTGCCGAGAGCTCCCATGATCAAACTTGTCACCATAACATATCGCTCTTGGGAAGACCTTTCATAGAGCACACTATGTCACACCGAAAGTCATCATCCATTCTGAGTCACTGAGACAAAAGCACACTCTCACTGACAAGGTCCTTCATTGTTTTCCATCGGCGAGACCGAAGGTCACTCGCCGAGACCTCTTATCGAGAACCTTAACTCATATCGATATCGCATCCCATTATGTTGTCGGTTGGCGAGACACAACAAACCTCTCACCAAAAGCCATTTGAGAGAAACCTTTCGTGCTCCGTCGGTGAGACATATACACTTTGCCATGACCTTTCACCGAAGCATTAAACCTTTGCCGAAATGTTCATCCATCCTATTGGTTGGAAAGACAAGGGAGTATCGCCATGACATTAC
>VDFB02133662.1:0-12164 GCA_007258455.2 Sequoia sempervirens | reverse complement strand
TGGTGGCAAGCCCTTATCACTGAAGCTCTTTGGTTTTGGCCAAACACCTATGTATTGTATTATTTTCTGTAAGCAACAACATGATCATGCTAACTAAATTTAAGAGTTCGAGTTTTATTCATAAGAAATTTTGAACCAGGTGGTTCTCACCTTCATGCAGCCCAAAAATCTTACCGGTATCAATGACTCCTACAATAACATAAGCCTAAGTTTTCGAATAATCTTTCGTATTGTTGTAATTAGTCCTAGAATATATCTTATCTATTCCTAGAAACTCCCAAGAATGCATTGTGTGCACGATCTATGTTTTACTTTCAAAGACCAAAACTATCTCATCCATTTCTGCAGACATTACAATGGTTAAACAAATACTTCATTTTGCAGATCTCAAATTTACACGAGATGTACTCTGCATCTATGTGAGATTTCCTACTTACCTGATAGAGTAGTAGCTTCATCTGGAGTTAGCAATGCAGAAAACCCTTTGAAGCTTTCTGTGTAATGATGAATTACACTTACATTTGCTCTGACTCTGTTAAAAAACAATACACAATGAACACAATATGCAGACGAGTATATTCACAGCTTAAATTAATATGTTTTTTCATTGAGGAGTATCAAGTTAACCAGCTGGTGAGGAGAGGGCTTTAAGTCAGCAAACTACTAATCGTGCAAGCGAATCACTCAAAACAAGCTACAGTGGATTAGGTTATACCTTGTAGACAAGGTCATGATTTGCTGAAACAAAAGCCCCTAAATTCAGCGAGCCCAAAAACTCGAGATATGTTTCCTCAACAATCTTTTATTTTCAACATGCCGTTTCTAAGCTGCCTCGAACAGCAAGAGTTAGAAGAAATATCCTCGAGCATTACAAGAGTAGCAAAATTCCATCACTCCGAATTCAAAACACAGTACCTAAACCCTAGGATACAAATAATAGCAGACTGGTAAAGTGAGAATAATATCATCTACCAGAGTTAGATGATGATGCCAGGTGGGCAGAGGAAGCAATGAGGGACTGACTGCTTATTGTACCTTTCATTCGTGTCAGACCAATCATAGTGCAACATCTAGCATAATAGCATGTGAAGGAAAAGGTTGGCAGGCTGCTCCTGTCATCTCATGGCAAGAGAAAGAGGAAGAAATGAGGGACTGACTGCTTTTCTAGATTTGGTTTTAGCCTAACTTGTTTCGAACCTTTTACAGACGTAGGAAGGGAACAAAAAAACAACTTCAAATGGAAGATTCGGGATATCTGCGTGGGGACAGGCGCCATAGCCTTTCATGTGGCCTGCATCCCAACTAGGCAATAACAATTAATAGGTAATATCAACTATAAAATTGCTTCCATTTTCCACAACTTTCTTCTGATTTTGTACGGAATATCACTGCACTTCCCTCCAAATTTCCCCTACTCTTCTTCGTTGAAAATACAAAACAAAACACTTTACACCAAGTGGCCTGACAGTTTTTTGGCATAGTCAGAAGTCTTTTGACATATTCGTATCAATTATTATGACATCTTCCTCGTACAAATCAATTTTTTTTCTGATTTGTACGAGGAAGATGTCATAATAATTGAAAAAAATAGAAATGATCTTAAGAAATACAAATTTGAGGGGATTCAAATTAGTCTACATTTTAATTCTTCAATTATATTAATAATAATTATTGTTTATTATTTATTATTTATTTTTTATTTTTAAAAATAATAAGTATTATTTTAAATTTATAATGGTCTTTAAGCATCAACTATATTGATTTAAAGATATTTCAGATATATAAAAATCAATTTACTAATCTACTCACAAAATTAATATTTATTATGAAGGAAGAAAGCATATCCTATAAATTTATGTTCTCTAATATCTTAATTCTAACATATAATTCAAGTCAATTCAAGAACCTAATGTCTTATCAGTTATGTACAACAATATTGATCTAATTACAACATTAGTCAAATATGTTCATAAAGTGACATTAGCAAATGAGATAAAGACATAAAAGATGGACAATCACATGAATGGTAGGAAAATAAACATGATGTGAGCAAGCATGGTATACAAAAATGCCTCTTAATCTAATATTTAGAGAAGAGTGTTATACGAAATTTATTTTTTTCAATTACAAAAAAGAAACACAAATATAAATGCATATTGGAGGTATTACATAGCTATGATCTTAAGCATAAACTACATTGACAAAAGAATATTTAACTTAATTTTTTATTTTTTGTTAATCCACTTACTAAATGTGCATTTATTACAAAGAAAGAAAACATATATCATAAATTAATATTCTCTAAAATCCTAATTTGAGCATATAATTCAAATTAGTGTAAAGAATCTAGTAGATCTTATCTATAGTAATATACAACAATATTTATCTACTTGCAATAGTAGGCATTTTTTTTTTTTTTTTTGCATAAAATGACATTAACGCAAGAGGTAAAGACAATGAAGATGGAAGGCACATGAATGGTAGGAAAATGAACATAAATAGCATTAGCACTTTTGATTCATGGAATATAAAATTGTCTTATAAAGACATGTTTCTCAAATAACAAATAGTAAAGTTACCTACAATACTATTACCTAACATCAAGATTCTATACTACAAAATCATTACAAGGAATTTACAATGATGTGCTATTAGTCCCACTTAGATTCATAATATTTCATCAAACTAAGAAAATAAGCTGAAAATTTTCTCCCTTAGCCTTGATGCAATATTTTTATCTAATGCAAATAAATACCATGTAGCTATATTGTGTGCAATAATTTTATCTAATGATATAAATTGACTTTTTTTTTTTTCTATCTTAAGTAGGCTTCACCAAGGGCATGAATACCATCAAATCCTACATCACTATTTGTTTCACATTTTTGTCAATGGTCATAAAAAAATTCTAAAAATTCATTATAATTTTGTCACATATACAATAGGTAGTGGGCCTTTATATAACATCAACTATTACATCACATGAAGGATACAAAATTTGAAAATAAAATGTGTTTAAATTATGTAAGTTATTTATTACATCAATTAGAATTAATAAAATAAGTCACTTGGAATGGTCACCTTGTATTTTCTAGTGCATATATGATCCCTACCTTTATTGCTAACAAACTATTCAAAGTGTAGACGAGGAAGTAGATTCTTGATTCTTTAGCATTGACACTATATTTTATTATAAGACAACACCAAAAATGTAGTAGAGGTGGAGGATATGACTATTTGGGGTGTACATGATAGTGAAGTTCTTGGATGTTGAGGAGTATGCTAGTTTTTGGGAGCTTGTTGCTAGTTATGGAAGTGCCCAAATCAAACTAGCCTGCAAGGCAACTACAGTGATGACTATAGATCCAACAAATAAGCTTACATGGTATTAAATGTAAAAAACTATGGTGTTTCCACATGTCTGAAAGAGAAACCCTGATGCCAAATAAATTTCTTTAGTTGGAAAAATACATATTGTTAATAAAATATTTCTTTCTACGCATGTTTATTATTCTTCTTGTTGGATGCCTTCAAAAAAGGGGTATGATAGTTTAATCAAAATTATCTGTCAATTTTTGTGGGCTAAATGGGATGGAAATAGAGGGTTTATATCTACATTGTGGGTCCATTGTATTCAACATAGATGAAAAGGTGGATTTGGGCTTTTAGATACAAGAACTCAAGGATTTTGCTTGACTACCAAATGGATTATTTGAGCTACCCAAGGGAATGAACTATATATTCAGCTATTCCTAACTAATTCTACATCCAAGAGGGTGAGTTTATAGACTTGTGAAGGCATATAATGCACCAAACATGGCGCCTAAATATGAACCTTCAAATGTCCAAATGTCCCCAACCTTTGGATCAACTCCTCAGAATGTGAAAAGACACTAGTTTTGGCTCCAATACTTTCCCTCCAACTTGGGTGCCCAAACTTGAGAAGATAAACATTACATTAATTGTTATAAATGATAGAAAATTAAGTGACACATGTTGCCTCTTTCCAAGCATCCACTTGGAGAATCCCAACAGTCACTTATTTATCATTTCCTTTATCTTTTATTATCCCATTTTAGGCATCCACTTGTGGGGAAACAATTTTAAATATTTATGTCCACAACCCACCTTTATCATTGTTAGTGGACCCATCACCCCTTTTGAGTATATTACAAACAATGGTGAGAATTAATATTACAAAATATTTTTCCAATACACTCTAAGTGCCTAGAGACACTTTCCAAGGATGTTGGAACCATGACATAGGATTTACAAGGTGGATGGCATGTAACCCTAACATTTTTGAGCCCTTGACATCAACATTGTAAATATACCTATAGAAATCACAAACAAGGGAAAAACATCCCTTAGCCAAACATGTACTATTTGAATCTTCACCATGCTCTCATGCTCCAACAAGATACCTGCAAAAGCAACCATGATAACCACAATCAAGCAAAAAAATCCTTTACATCCTTCAACATGCTACCTATGGAAGAAAAAAGGAACACATGCCAAGGTGAAACATATCAACTGTCACTACAACCTGCACCAATATTTACATGAACACAAGCAAGAAATTCAAATGATAACAATGGCTCTGAGTATATGCCTTACCCATACCACCTATACTAGCAACCACAACAAATTGCAACTCATCCAAGCTAACCATACCTCAAACCAAGGTATACAAAATATAGATAACACTTCATGCCATCAACATACCAACACAAAATTTGTAATCAAGTCTTTGTATATCCATCCTCCTATCTCAATTCAACATACCAATGCAAAAATGACCATAAATAAGGCCAAGTAACAAGTTTGCATAAACATTGAAATAATCTTGTGGATATAGATAGTCTATTGAAAACCCAAAATACTAAGAGGGGGGTGAATCAATATTCTCTTAAACCATTCAAACATTAAACATCCAATCACTAATGCATATTCAATTGTAGTAAGGAAAGAAAGCATGAAACATCCACAGTATCACATAACACATGAACACCAAGATTTTTATGTGGAAAACCCAAAATGGGAAAAACCATAGTGAGGGTTAGCTCACAACATATTATAACCAGTTATAGTATATTACATAAATGCTCACTACAGATAGACTCACTGTCCATAGAGAAAAGATAGAAGTGAGAAGGGGGATCACAACCTATTTTGAACTATTACAAATGCATCTACAATATGCAGGAATACAACTTCAATGAAGCACAATAACAATCTTTGCGTTGATTCTAATTCAACACTCTACAATGCTCTTCATTCACATAACTTATATCCTGAACTTATCATTCACAACACTGGTCTACTTAGATTCAAACTACACACATTACATGCTACATCTCTCTTCAAAATACCAAAAACAATCCAACATATATATCAGCATCAAGGGTGACATTAATTATGTCGGCCTAATTAGATGTAACACCAAAAATATAACTTTTCGGTTCAAAGACTTATCATCCATACCACATGCCACAATTCAAATCTCAAAATACCTTAATATAGGTCAGCATAGACCTATAATAGATCCCACATAAGATGAAAATACTTATTCATCCTTCGCACAACATCAAATGTGTTAGGTTAGCTCCAAATAAGACCTAAATACAAAAATCTTCATTTGTGCATCCACATGTGCACTTAAAAACTTGATACTATATGGAATTCACACTCAATTGGCATATGGAAACTTATCTTCAACACCACAAAACCAAAAACTCATCCATGGAGAAGTGTGGAATCTCCCACACAAACACACTGTATAGAGAATGACTATAGTATGCCAAGTCGAACTCTGTTACTCTTATCTCTCAACCTATATGTCCAATCAAGAAGAAATCTTGGATTAGATGCATCTAACATCCACAAAATAAGTGTTAGAATCAAAGAAAAAAATATTCTTATGCAAAGTGGTGTGGACCCAAAAATTGATGCATTGCAACACTAAACTAGTAGTTCTGACACAATCAAATTTTCACACAACTAAACTGTTTGGACCAAATCAACTTGCCAAAATGACTTCCTAAACACCTCCAAAACCTATTAGATTTATCCAAAGTGATCCACAACAATGTTGACATCAATGAAAACAATGTATCATGTTGTTAAGAGTCATTCATGCTTATGTTGCCAAACAACATCATCAATGACAATCTCCTCAAACTTCCAACAAACTCCCCCTTTGGAATTGATGGAAACATGCCAAAAGTCTCTAAAAATCTCTCCAATACTCTCCCCCTTTGACATAAAGAACAAAGGGAACCTATACAAGACTATTTTTACATATACAACTTACTTAAGTTATCTATGCATATCAACCAATGCAATAATTGTCACTATCAATGCACAACAATAACTTAATGAAAATTTGCTTATTTAGTTCACTTAAATATTCGTCTTCATCAGTGATGTCCTAGAAATAGTACTTAATGCCAATGCATAACAATAACTTAGGTAATAAATTGCTTACTTTAATTCACCTAAATATCTATTCAAATCAACTATGTCTTAGTCATTCATTTTTCTATCTATATTGTCAAGTAAAACTACTTTGAGAATACAACTAGCAATTGCTATCTTGCTAGTTTGATCAAACCACCACTACTGTCAATTTTCCTACAAATCAAAGAACAAAACATCCTATCAACATTTGGCAAGAACTTTGCAACAACACAACCTTGTTAAATTCAATGTATAAATGAATGCCAATTTTATATTAAGAATTTTTTATAATCTACTCACTTTGTTGCACCTCTCTTGCTATCATTATAATTGGATATTTTATAAATTATAATTAAACCTTTATAAATCATTTATAAATTAAATAATTTTAAACATACAATATTCAACTCTTTCTAAAAAGAAAAATTCTACGAATTTTGTAAATCTACTCTAAACTATAATTTCAAAAATATTTACATTATAAATTTAAAAATCAATAAATTATTTTTACTACTATTATAAAAATATATCAAGTTACATACACCATGTTATAATATTAAACAAAAAAATAGATTCAACAAAGCACTCTTATCTCCCTTCCACCCTATATAAATTACTAGAATGAGATGTGGATTATCTCTAGTGAACCTCACCAACATAAATCAAAATCACATTTCCCTTAATCTTTTTAATTACAAAACATACTACTATCACAATATTACAAAAATACATACTAACCAATGCATAACACTTGTTAACTCAATTTTATTCTCAATTCTAATAATTTAGAAAAACAATTCAAAAAAATATATTATTTGCTATAATCACATAAATACTACATAAACATGAAATTAGGTTGTACAACTGGAATCTTCTGGGCTTGTCCCATATACCCATTATTACTGCTTAAAACAAAGCTTACATATATTTTTCATCCATTAAGTAAACTAGCACTTGCACCTAAAGGAGGTTCAAGGATAAGCCAATAGAAAACTATATGTATGTTAATATGTTAGAAAGTAGGAATTTGTGTATGGTGTGTATGGATGCCATGTGTTAAAAATTATAGTTGTATGTGGCTAGATTAAACAATTAAATAATAAGTGCTAAATAATGGAATGAAATATGTACTTTTATATAAATCTAGATTTTTTCCTTAAAGAAATTAAGTATTATCTGATTTTAAAATATTGCATATCAATTTAAAACATAAAGCAATCCAAATGAAAACCCTAAAGTTGTCATCAAATTGACAAAAACATTGCAAATGGAAATAAAATGTTTCCATCCAACTGGATTTTATGTGATAGGTGAGATTTTGGAGGCTTTCACCTGATATTTTGGAGGCTTTTATCATTAAATGGTAGTTGGTTTACCATTAAATGAGAGAAAAAACTTATCTTTCGATGACTTAATGAAATAATCTATTTTTAAAAACCATGTTGTATCAATGATTCAAAGTGAATTGCAAGAAAAATTAAAAAACTACCACAATTCATCATTCAAATTATCATATTCTCAAATTTAAACAAGAAAATTCAATTGCTAGTTTGAGAAACCTAGTGAGGATATTGATATAGTTTGAATTGAGAAGTCTTAGCTTTTATTGAAGGTTCAAATGGTAGCAATTAAACTTCAAAGTGTTTAGCTAACATTGGGATTGCATTCGTATGTAAAATTTGGTGTCCAAATTCATTTATTTTGTTCTTGTATATTGTTCGAGGTTGCATGAGGGTTTCCGATTATTAGTGCTCATAATATTTAAGGATCAAAGTGGTAAAATGAACGAATATTTTTCAATTTTATGTCATGACTAAAAGGTATGCGAAAGTAAACAACAAATTTTGAGGCATGAATAGCATATATCAAATTCCCAACTCTGCATTAAAACTTTGCAAAACCAATTTTCAAACATACTTAACATTATATCATCTTATGAAAAATTATGTAAAAATGATTAGAACATTAAAAAATTTAAACATTAAATGATCTAGACAAAAATGCAAAAATCTCAAAATCTCAAAAAAATTTAAAATTTACAATTTTATTAAGAGATTTGATTTAAATCCTTTTACAAAAGAATGGAATATGAAACATATGAATCTTATCTGATGACTTAAAAAGAGAAACTAGAAAAATATACTCAAAACAAAACCAAGAAGAGGGGGGTAAATGAGACATGTGTACAAGACAAAAGTCCCAAACTAATTAATAGCAATTTCTTACTATTGTCATAAATAGACATTCATGTTGACCTCAAAGTTTGACTCATTGTTAAAAGTAAAATTAGTTTGATTTATATCAAGATCTCTAGTGCTAGGCAATATTGCAATAGTTTGGCTAGTTTGAATTTCAATGGTTTCCTTCTGACTTGGAAATTAGCTTGTGATATATTAGAGGCAATGCATTTATTAGAGGTACTCATAAAAAGCATGATAAGTAGTACAAATAGGTAAAAACCTAGAGGCCTACATGAGATGAATGAAATATGCACTTCTTATCAGCATGTCCATGACCAATAGATTTTCTACCATTATTAGTAGAAACAGGAGCAGGGGTGGAGGATTTCCTAGTAAGCAGGCCTTTGACACCTTTTCCTGTAACCATGTTCTCTCTTTTAGATGGTTTATGTTTAGACCTTGCAAGACAAAAAAAATCTACAGGTTAGGTTTATGATAAATTGATCCCAATAGATTAAATCTTTTATTAATCAATGCATGAAAAGCAACTCAGATGTAGCAAAGGAACCCCAAACACAAGTTGTACATGGAGAAGGAAAGAAGTAATGAAGCAGGAAAGAAAGGAAGAAAAAGTACCTAAATAAAATGAAATGGTAAGTTGTGGCAGAGGTGCTTTTGAATTTGGAGGTGGTGAGTAGATATGCTGCTCCAGTTGACAAAGAATCTCTTCCTAGAATTTGAATTTGATTGTTCATAATCCTAACACCACAGGAGTGGGTGAGTAAGAAGTTGTTTGGGTATATATACACTTAAAAGAATGACTGTGTGAAAAACTTGTAATTTGGAGTTTATCTTAGTATTCCTCTTGTTTTTGACTTTGACATTTTAATTTAAAAACTTCAACCTTATTAAATCTTTATTTGAAAAATTAAAATATTAATTGAATATAAAAGGACAATAAGTATGAAGGTTATTATTAAATATTTTTTTTGCATCCATGGCCATCCATTTTATGAGTATAAATAGTTCAATTATAATTAATTATATGTAGGTGATGTTCACAAAGATGAAGCATTTCAATTTCTCTATAGGTCATTCATCTTCATACTAATCTGGCTCAAGGATGTTTAACCATAAATTTTTACCTAAGATTACAACAATTTAGTGTTACTATCCTAGTGAGTGTTGTATGACTCAAAATGTCTTTTCTATTATTTTGTATGGAGATAATAATATCATCTTCAAAAGAATATGGGTAAAAAAAATCACACCCTACAGTCCATGCAAAGAAAACTCTTAAACAACATATCCAAGAAGAATAAGTGACATAAGTGACTTGAAGACTCCATTAATTTCTACCAGAACATGCTCAGTTTTTCTCAGGTTAAGAGGCCCTGAGCTTGTGAACGTCATTATTAATTTTCAATGTTTGGGATGGTTGAAGAAAACTATTCACCTAGCAATGTTAGGCCTTGAATGTATTGAAATTCAAGTTATGTTTCCATATCTTTCCCCATCTCCATCTCCATCTTCATTTGCATAGTCATGACAATGGATCCTTTTTGAGGTATTAGGCATATGGGATGTTCTTGTTCTAAGAGAAAGAAATTTTGACAAGGTTATGAAGATTTATATGAAAAAATAGGTCATCATGGTCAAGATAATAGGCATACAAATTATCCAATTGTGGTTTTAGGCTAGGAAAACCACTAGCTAACTAAGGTAGGAAGCATTAATATTATGGTTTTATATGGGGAATGATTTTTCCCTAGTATAGAATGAGGTTTCCCAAATAGAGTTAGATAATTTTGATACTGTCAACACTTAAAAAAAGGTTGCCCCACTACTAACAAGGCCACCAAAACATACTTAGAAACATCTGGGTTGAGTTTGATCAATTCTAGCTTGACCATGTCACCTAGATGCAACACTAGGATGGGCCCAAACTCACTGGAAGACTCCTAAATTTATTTTAAACCCATAATAAACATTCCTAAACTGTTCATTTTACCATTACATGAAACATTGAATGCATATATAAGATTATATACGTGTCTAGCTCCAACTCCAAGGCGCATAACAAGATATTATAAATATGCCACTAAATGCCTTATATAATCCATCTCAAGAAGAGAGGTCCAAATCATTACTGTGCCATAGAAAAATCACCCTTTGACATTTTCATGGTCTTTTAGGTCTTTCTTCATGATGCTTGGTCCATTTTTCTTTGATTTAATGTTGCAATGTGGCTTAAACATTCACATTAGGTCCTTAAAATTTAAATTATGACATCCATGTGAAGGTGTTGTGAAATGTTGTAAAACATTTCTACACTTTTCTAGACTTATTCATCATTTCTAAAAAATCACCTCTTTTCATCACTTATCAAGTCCTATTTTGAAGTTTTTAAAGTCTTGTAACAAGATTTCATGCTTTTCTGGTGACTCAATTTCACTATTTACACTTCTTTCTCAAGATGCTTTATTTGGACCCTATGCACTCATAAGGCTTAATTAAGTGTGTTGAATGTAAACCTCGACAAAACAACATTAAATGCAAGATAATTCTGACACCCAATTTCAAGTCCAAGGTGGGACCCATTCGCCATAGGTGGCAAATGAGTCCCTATTGGCTCAAAATTCAAAATATTTTAAATTTTTTTTGGGGTTTTATTTAAAATCACCTTATGTTGGTCTGTGATGAGGTATGTTTTGGTTACTAAGGCACAAGTGTGTATAAATAAGTTTTTTCTTCTTCTCATTTAAAACTCACATTCATCAAGTTCACTAATTCACTCATTCATTCAAGCATTCAAGCACTTTGCATCATTCAATCAAGCATTAATCAAGTATCTTGGAGTAGTCATTGATATATCTTTAGATTTCTTCAAGAAGGTTGGTGAGTTTAGGACATTTTCATGCTGTTTATTCATCATTCCTTGCTCATTTCATTTCATTTCTTTATTAAAGGTTTGATTACCAAAGTGGGATTTGACCAAGGAAAATCCCTATACTCTAACCCTTAACCATTTTCCCCCTTTTGTATGTCTGTTTGTAGGCTTTTATATGTATATTTGTCAATTAATTAGGTGTTGAAAAGAGGAGAAGAAGTCAAAAAAGTGTTTCAAGTCAAATAAACCCTATTTCAAGCTTGGAGACAACCTATAGTCCATTTTCTGTAGATTTGACTCCGTCAACCCAACAAGAAGACAAACTTAGATATGGTGCTATAGAATTGGTCCCTAATTTCATAGAATTTTGGGAGGACTGATTCGCCATCAGTGGTGAATGAGTCCCACCTTAAGGTTGGAAAGTTAGATTTTGTTAGATTGATCCCGACACTCAAAAATCTATTTTTAGAAATTTTCACAGAAGTAGGACTGATTCACTATCAGTGGTGAATGAGTCCCATTGGTGATTTTCAGTGATCTTTATCAGCATTCAGGACACTCTAGATTTTTCATTCTCTACCTAGGTGCACTCTAATTCAGCCTTCTTTTTTCTCATTGCTTTTGCATTTTTTCAT
>VDFB02133661.1:0-15208 GCA_007258455.2 Sequoia sempervirens | reverse complement strand
CAATACAATTTTATAGAAGAGGATTTCATTAAAGACATAATTAATTTTTATGTTAACTTACCTTACCACCTCACAATAGAAAAAGAATACTATGATGACAATAAGAGTGTTCAATATCAAACAACAACATTAGAATTAAAACTTGAATCTTAAATAATTTTTAAATAAGACTTGCATTATTGAATAAAAAATAACATTTGAATAAGTAACATTTTCAAAATTATTTATATAATATTAAAATTTTAAATTAAAACCTATAAATATAATATTCATGCCAATTAAAAAAAAAGCATTGAAAAAAAATTGTCTTAGTATAGGGAAACATTTCTACAAACATTCTTGAACTTTACAAGCAAAAAGTTTGTGGTGGCCAGAAACACCGTTTCCAATATTTCGACACGTTTTCCCTTTTGCACCCATTTTGCTTTTGCCTTTCCGCAAAGTTGGAACGGAACGGAATCTACACCAACCACGCACGTGCGTTTGACTCTAGAGGAGTTGGACTTTGAATAATGTCCTTAAATTTGAAAGGCTCATATTCTTTATAAGTAGTCAATCAATTATTGTTGAAAGTAGGTAATGAATTTTGGAGGCGGCCTTAGAAAACTTTCTAGTCCTTTTCATACACACTATTCAATTCCTTTCTTTATCTGCCAACCTTGACTTGTGGTTTGGGGTTGTTTTCCTCATGAAAGAGAAATGTGTAGGACAAAGATGTACCTTACAATTCTCTATGAGGACAAAGATGTACCTTACAATTCTCTATGAATAGATGGATTGGGAATCTAGGACATCATCTATCTACCATATATATTTGACTATAATATAACTATTATATAATTTTAAGTTCAGAATTCGCAATCAATGTTCGTTTTTATTTGTTGTTAGGTTGTAAGATCATATATGGTATAATAGGTTAAAAATTAACATATTCATACATTTTGTCAAGGTGGTTTAGTGTACATATTCAATATCTTGTACACAAGTTATATAAGTCATTTTCACACAATTTCAAATTTTATAAATACCTCCTCTTTTGTAAGTATACTAAACATTCTATTCAAAACTTGTGTCACATCAAAATCCCACAAGGCTATTCTTTAATGCATTGTTATATTTCACTATCACTTTTGGGCCACTATTAAGTAATGCATGTACACGAGGATAATGTATGGATTGTAATTCTTTAATGTATTGTATGCATATGAGGACAAATAGGTGCATATGTGGTTTTAGATAGAAGCCTGTGTCTTCTTTTTCAAAGCTTGAAATAATTAAAAATTGAAACAAGGGTGCTATAGGTAATTTTTTTGTCATTTAGTTTAAGGTTAAAATTTAGAATATTATTTGGTTATGTATTGGTGTCTTTCTAATTGCTTGTATGGAAATGAGTACAATTATTATCTTGGGGGTTAGATTTTTAATTTTTCATAGTTGTTGGAAAGCTCTTTCTGAGATCTGCATGCTTGCTTGATTTCAACTTGAGACATCAAAAGTGGTTCAAACAACTCTTTTATGACTACATACATGCACTTAAAGCTCTCAAGAATGAATCTACACCTTAGACTATTAGGTTATTTGACCTCATTCATTGAATGTTGAAATTTGGCTTGTCCTGGCTTGTCCATCATACTTGTCCAATAATTTAATTTACTTCCAATTTATTTCCATTTAATGTCAAATTTACTAGATAAGCAATTAAGTTGCAAAGGTCAAGCTTGAGAATAATATAGTTTAGTTGTAATAGTGAGTTATTTTGATTATTTTTAATTACACTTTTTGAGTTTCTATTACAAGTTTTATAAGAAATAGGGAGCCATAGTAATTAATATTTGTTAGTTCCTTAAACTACTTATTATCTACACTTTCACACATCTTGCATTGGTAGAAATTGTCACTACACGATACTTGTTAATATTTAAATATTTATTGTGGAACTAAGGACACCAAGCTTCTTCAAAAATATAAATTCATAAATATACAACTACTTAAGGAATATTGGAATATATACAAAACTCTCACAAAATTATAACATTATTTAAATTTTAGCTTGGATAATTTTTCTAACATGCTATCAAACCACTAAGTCATGGTCTTAATTATGCGACCTATCCTTTTTCATACTTGTAGTTTTGATTATAATATGTTTAGCTCTTAAAGTGTGACATAAGGCTCTAGGGCCCTATAAATGTCATTGATCATTTTCTATGGTTATTTCTAGATTGGTACTTGTTTAGGATTTTGAGGATCCAACACTAAATTCAAAGGATTACACAACAAAATCTAGTATTTTAAGTCATATGTTTTGAACCTTTGTGTCCTACCAAAATTATATCACAATATTACATAATAATTATTTATATACCTAAAAGTTCATATTGGACTACAACACAACTAATACCCCATGCCTTGCCTAGTTATAATCAAATTATTGGCTTGTTTTTTATCCACTTCTAAATCATAATTTCAAATATTACATGGGTTCATAATCACCACAGGAGTAGATGAGTTTCTCATATCCATGGAGTATATTCAAGCATATCTTACTTTAAGACATTTACATGAGCTAGAAAAGGATCCTTGTATCCATCTTTTTGTGCATTTGATTTCTACAATAAGAATATCTTGTTCACATAAATTGTTGTGTTTTCACAAGAATATTGTTTGATGATTGATGATACAACATTATAAGTTTAATATGTGAAAGAATCAAAAAAGAAGTGTTCCTAGATCAATACACATGAAATGACCTATTTTATTTTCTATGTATTAAATAGAAAATAAATCATAATTAACAACAAACACAAAATAAACACTATTGAATTTGATCTAAGTTATCAAATACAAGATATATTACTCGCACCTAGCATAGATAGCCATCCCATGTACATCATAACCATACATTACTGCACTACATCATTTATGCTAGGTCTTAACTCACCGTTAAGCGTCAGTTCACGTCAACATCGTTTAGATGAAATTTTTCCTTGAAAAACAAAATCTTTAAGATGTCTGGCAGTAGAGTCGTTTCCCCAAAACTGCAGTTTCTTTGGGAAAAGTCAAAACCTACGAGATCACTTGGACAAGTTTTGTCTGCTTTTTTTTTTTGTTTTAATCTCTTTTTTGGCGCCAAATTTCAGCTTACTTCATATGCTTCTAAATCCTAAGAGGATCATTTGTGAGTAGTAAATATAACTCTAAATGAGTCATGAATAGTAAAAATAACCCTTGTACCAATAATAGATGAGATATTTGATTTTTAAATCCTTCATAATGGAACATATCCCAAAGTAGGCATCTATAATCAACACTCAACTCATATGGAACATGTTAAAATATGTAATATGCACAACTAGTTAATTCACATTTGATATATTTGCTCCAATAGCATCATAACCACCATTGTAAAATCCATATCATTCATGAATTCATATAACTAATACCAATATTTTTTAATATTAAAAATTGTATATACATAGGATTTACAAAATAAACATCAAAAGGAAAAAATCTAGTTGTTAGAAGACCATGCAGGGTCTTATCACAATACTATATTCTTGATATAAGGTAAGTTAAGATGAAAATAAAGAGGATAGTAGGCTTTCCCAATCATGAAATTAGTATTACACCAACTATTGAGTTTTTCTAGCATTGTGAACCAATGAAATATATTTCCCATAGATGATCAAAGGTGCTATGATAATAGTGGTTTACAATTCCTGAGAGGAACGAATTTTATCAAATCACATATTTTTAGAAAATAGACGGGGTTTCCTAAAAGTTTACCTTAAGGATTCCATTCGAAGAGGGTTTGATCAAATCACCTTAGGATCAAACCCCCTTGATAGAATCCTTACAGTTTTAAACCATACCTATAAATGCATCTCCCTATAATCTATCAAATGCCGATAAAAATCACTTTGATTTAGCTTTTGGCGATCAAGAATCTACTTAAAATTTATTTCAAAATGATTATGGTATTCTCAAACAAGCTATCCAATGAATATAATTTTAATATGTTTTGGTTTTATGTTTTCTTTTTAAGTTTTATTAAACATAGGTTTTCATCGAAATGAAATTTTGTTCTTCACATGTGCAAAATAGAAGATTATCAAATTTTTTTTTTGAAAATATGAGTGCACCAGATATTGAAGTCCTTGATCCAACAAAGAAAATTAAATTAAATTTTGACATATACAAAAAAGTTACGTTATACTTGGCCATACCGTGGTCCGAATTGTAATTTGTTTGACTTGAAACTTGATTAAGGAAAAATATTCAATAAAAAAACTATCTAACCAAGTGGGAAGCACCAGATATTAGAGTTAAAAATCTAAATTTGAAAGAATTATAATTTTATCCTTCATGGAAAAAAAGTTATATGTTATACGGCAGCGCTACTTTTTAAAAAATGTTGTTTTCTAAAAATTAATTTTCATGGGAGATGGAAAAAGAAGGCACGGATTCCAAAAATTTTGAAAAAAATATTTTTAAAAACTATACAAAATTCTGATGAGACTCTAGTTTGCACCATCTTTCAAATTCTCACAGCTTAGCCGCTTATAGGTGCTCAAATGAAGATTTAGTTAAAAATAATAATTTCAATGTCCACTTTGGCCAAAAATTGTAAACTACTATTATGGGATCACGAAAATATATTTTGAGAATACACTCATTAGAAAAGACATCAATAGTAATAAAAAAGAGAGGAGAAAGAGCATAGACTAAGTTGTAAAAAATATTCTCCATTTATATATACTTTTTGGTCCAAATTGAATTTAGTGCAAACTCCAAATGTAGTATCACCTAGTTAGCATGGAATTTGGATAAGTAAATTTTAGACACAAGTTATTTAAGGGGATAAAATTTCACAATATTATGGTTCTTAACATTAAGTAAATAGTGATAAATCTTTTGGATAGTAAAAATATAAGTTAAATGTTATTTTCCAAGCATAGTGTAATGAATCTCATCATCAAACAGTTTGATACTAATATAAGAAAAAAACATATTTTATAAATATTCTTTAAATTGGCAACATTATTGAAGTATTTTGTTTACTATAGATCTCAAGGGGTAATCCTTTATACAAAAAAGAATAGATTGTCAAAATGGGAGATTACCAAGTATTTGATCAAGTGGAACAATATAGCTAGAAAATATGTAACATGAGAATATGAAACATTCTTGCAACTTTCCTTCTACATTCAACCCTTCAAGGTCATAAACTTTAATTTTTCATAGTAGACAATATTATTCTTGCACATCTATATTACTAGTTAAGTATATTGAACACGCGTTTGATGTTAAATATTTATATTTATTTAATGGTTTTGTGATTGGTAGATGTAGATTCTAGTTCTTATATATGTGAATTTGTAAAACATAGTCCTTACATGTATTTAGTCGATTCATGTTCCTATATTATGTTGTAGCTATTTTGGATTTTGGATGTTGTAGGTAAAGTTCATTTTTCTTCATATTTTTTATGAATATATTTGACTTAGCATCATAGTGTTTCACTTTAGGATTTAAATATCTTCATTATTTTTTAGGTTTTAGATTTATTCTTTCTAATATTGTGCATCATCATTTTTACAATTATTTCTATGGTGTTATATTCCTATTAATTTCCATTTCATTAATATGTATTTTTGGGCCTAGGGTTTATAAATTATTGTGTCATTACTTTTGCTCACTATACTCACCCTTGGAAACCTTTTAGTGTTTTATCTTAAATCTATTTTCTTACCAATAATCTATCTATAAAAAATTACACATCATTCTTACACCTTTTTTCTTCTAGATAATTAGGATTTAAGGCAACCATTAAAATTTACATAGTTTTGTGAAACCTATACCACCCATCCTTAGATCTATATTAGTACAATTTACAAATGAGATTCCTATGATCCTTTGTTCTTGGTTTCTATTCATGCTTCAATAATTATTACCTTTATTATTTTTTGGACACCCAAGTACAATAGTCATATGTGATTCTCAAATGTGGCATACTTATTGTATTATTTTTAGTTATCTTCATAGTTGGTAGTGTGCATATAGTTCATACAAAACTTAACTTCTATAATTGAATGAACCATTTTTGGGACTCCTTAGGTAATATATAAAATTTACTATTATCTCTAGTGCTACCATATTTAACAAAATCATAGAGCTTACCTATATATACATGAATTATAATTATATCAAGTAGTGAATAGAAAACTCGATATTTATTCATACAATTTTTTAACAAGATAGAGGAATACTAACCATCTTAATTTTATTCAGAATGGGCAGAAAGAGTAAATGGAAATCACTCATTAAACTGGATGTACAAGACATTCCCAATCAAGGAAATCATTTCTTGAGTGAGGGCCTTGAATGGACACCTATTGGAGATGATGACAATATGGACTTATATGCTGCAATTCCTCTTGAAAGACTCCCTCACTTTGTCAAAGGTGAAGGTTTACTAGATAGTACAAAAACAACATTTATGCATAAATATCATAAAGAGAACAACACAACAAAACCTATTGACCACACTATAAAGATATACTCAAGGTTTGTCTAGATTAAATATAATTAATAAGCATGTTCTTTTGTATATATATATTTTTATATGAATTGATATATATATTTTATTTCTATGTATAAATAGATATTGGTGTGCTTTTGGTCCTGAGGATGAGAGAAATAAACCTGAAAGCATGAAAAGGAAACAAAGGTTTATCCAAAAAAGGGGTTGTCAAACCCACTTTCATGTTAAGGTCATGTATGGTAGACTACAAGTTGTGTTAATTAGATATAATGATTGGAGCCATTGTGATGCAAATGGTGAATTTTTCCATGGAAAGGATGACCCTTCTAGTGATCTAAGGAGCAGTTTTACACCGAGGTTATCAAATGAGTGCAAATCATATATTGAGTCTTTATTGTTAATGGGTGTGGGGATCAACACAATATGTGAAAAACACTACCCAGATGATGGTTTGACTAAGTTGATGAATACGAGGGACACATGTTTATTGAGGAAAGATGTGTTGAATGCATGAAAAAGAGTGTGCTCCATTCGATCCCAAAAGAATGAAGATGATGCAAAAAGTGTTAGTTTGTGGTATGTAGAGGAGAAAGAGAACTTCTACTATAAAAGACCAAACACCATAAAAAATGTTCCATTTATCATAGGCATCCAAACGCCATGGATGCGAGAAATGATGGTCAAACATTCACATAACTCAATCATTGGAATGGACACATCATTTTCAACAAGTAAATATGGTGTAAGTAAAACAACATTAATTTATAAATTTATGGATTTTATCTTATCATTGACTTATTATTTGAAAATATTAATTTATCAATGGTTTATTCATGTACAATATCAATTATATACCTTGCTTTTTTTCTATGAACAAGAGGCAAGAGTACCTATTGCATGGTCCATATCCTCAAGAAATAAAGTTGAGGATCTAAATGAATGGCTTACAAAAGTTTCTAAACGAGAGAAACAATGTTGAGAAGATTGGAATGTCAATCCATTCATGACAGATGATGCTAGTGTAGAGATTGGAGCCATCGGGTTTTTATTAGCCTTGGTTTCTATATTTAAACTTCAATCAATTCATTACAACTGATTAATATTTCGTTTATACAAATATATATTTCATAATTTATAGCTTAAACTAGTTTGAATTTAACATTTTTTTTTTATAATGTTACTTATCAAGTTTTATAATGTAACTTGTAGATTATCCTTTAAATGTTGAGTACTTTTATGTATTTGGCATGTACGTAGAGCATGGTTGAAAAATGTATATAGGTAAGTAAATATTTAAGTAAGTTATATGTAAAATTATGTGTTTGAACCCCATAGATTGATATTATCTTTTACAATCTAGGCATGCCAACAATAAGGATGTTGGTACAAACATGTTTAATCGATTGGGTGAGATCATGTATGCGATGAGTGATAATGTAGACATCACTACTCACCTAATAAAAAATTTCATGAAGTAATTCAAAGATGAGAAGAAATTTATTGATTACTTCTAGAAAATTTGGTGTCATGATGAAGGTCGTATTGGTAAGTTTGTCAGAGAATTCATTTTTTTGTATGCATTTACATCATTTAAGTTATTTTTTATGTTTACTAAGACATTAATATGCTTTTTTTTTATAGAAATGTGGGCAAAAAACTTTCAAAACTTCTCTCATGCAAAGCAAGAAACTAATGCTTCCATAGAGTCATACGACTTCCACATCAAGAGTCACTATCTAAGTAATCATTCTAAGAAATGTACAAGGAGAATGGATTGGCTCATCCATATACTTCTTCATAGAGTAGAGCCATTTTACAAAAATAAAAGATATTTGCAGTTATCTATATTTTTAACCAGCTTTAAAAAGTAAGATATTACCTTACTGCACTAGAGAGGTCTAAAAAAATACCTGATATGGATTGTTATCCATATGATCTCCTCCCTAACACATACAAGACAAGAAGTCAATCTGTTCCAGTGAAATGGTATCTTATTCAAAAATTTGGACTAGATTTACATGTATGTGACTGTCAGTGGGCAAAAAGGGGAAACACATGCAAACATGTGTTGAAGATTTTAGATCTCCTAAAGAGAAACATAACAAATGAGCAAGATCAAGTTGGTAGTAAGAGTCATTTAACATTTAAGTATTATATTTATGTGTTTACTAACTTATTATTTTTTCTCGAAACTAACTAAAATAATATTATTGAATTACAGATGGTGTTACTCCATTGGTTGATGATGATGATGATGACATTAGAGGAAGTTTTGGTCATGAGAATAATACCACTGGTAATGTTGATATGATATTTATAATAAAATATTAATTGATTTTTATGGTTCTTAAAACTTATTTAATGTTTTATTTTTATTATAGATGTTTGTATTCTGCAAGAAGATAAAGATGTGATTGGTGTTGTCATTGGTGAAGACCAAAGAATTGGTAAATTTCAATATCACTATTTTATTAATAAATATGAAAAGATTTTATTTTTTATTTTTTGGACTTAATCTTTATTAGTTTTATTACAAATAGTTGTAAATCATTTGATGCTTTTGATGATAACTTCCAAGAAGATGTTGATTATTTGAAGTTAGTACTCCAAGATTTAAGAACTAGAGTAGATCAAAAGCATATTTTTAGTCAATGTGTTAAGAGATTGAGAAAAGATCTCCAAACATCTCTTGCTTCTTCAAAACTTACACCAATCCCTGGCTCAGAGGATATGCCTATGAAATAAATATCACCATGGTTTAGTCCAAGCAAAATGTGCAAACACCATTTTATTCATCAAAGAGGCAATGCCATTCATCAAGAGTTGAATGAAAGAGTTGAGGAGCATGACGAATTTTAGTTCCCCTCCATAGGTTGTAGGAAACAAAATAAGAGAAAGGTCTCCAATAATTCAGGCATAGCAATACAAGAAGAAAGGGTTATTATCAGGAAACAACAAAGTGAGTAAGTTTATACAAAACTATTTTAGTATTTTGCATTGCAATAATTATTGCTCTTACATCACATATTAAGAATATGTCATTGTAGGTTTGGATGATCAAGAGAATAATCGAGGATCTCGATTTCCCTTTTCTATGATTTAAACCAAACAACAATCGATGAAATCCAAATTATTGATGGTGATTTTCTTACTATTAAATGTATTCATTCATAAAATGATATATTTCCCAATTCCTATTTCTAACCATTTTCCTTTACTTAATCAAATAAATAGTAGATACAATTTGTGAAACTCAACCATCAATGCTTAGTGTTATCCCTCGTCAAACATTTCAAAAAACCATTTTAGGTAATTTATAATTTTAATATTATTTTGATTAATCATATATTGTATTATTACATTTAATGTTTTGTCTATGTTGATTTATTGAATATATGTATGTCATTGCAACTTTAGATGATCAACATAACACTACGAAACATAGGTTACCATTTTCTATTGATCTTAACGAAACAACAACAACAATGGATGCAATACATTCTAGAGATGGTAAATAAATATGAAATAATTTTCTATTTTTTTATGTTTAATTATTAAATCAATTTAATAATTAAACTATGTAATTTATAGGTTTTGATGACATTGCAATGGAGGATCATGTTCAACCCTATTCTTGATAATCTATATAGTTTATTGTACTTTCAAATTATATTGTATATTTACAAAAGTGGCTCATTTGCCTAATTATAAGAAATATATTGATATATGTTCATGAAAAATAGTATGATCTTGTATAAAGTTAGGCTTGATCCCTTAGAATTAATCCATTTATCATTTCATGCATTCACCTAATTTTCTTATTTATTACACTTATTCATACACCTACTTCTATATAGCTATTAGCCACCCATATTCAATCATTTAGGATTTAGAAGCATATGAAGTAATTGGTACGATCTTGTGTAAAGCTAGGCTAGATGCTTCATGTGTTTCTTGTAATATTTAGGTTTCAAAAGAGTGTGAAGTAATTGGTTGAATATGGAATTGCTTACACATTTAAGTATTCAAAATTCACAAGTAATAAGGACGATGTTATGAAAATACTAATAGTTTAACATGCCAAAGATTTAGAGCAACATACTACTCATAGTAGACATCTTATGGAAAATAGATCAAAATATCAAACTCGACTTATGAAAAAAAAAACATTAAAGTGATAAATTTTTAAAACAGTATGTCAAATTGAGAGCATGAAATGATAAACAACATAGATTAATGTGCACAACAAAATTTAAGAAAAACTAAAATACAAGGTTTGACTATCTTAGTCATGATTCATGTGAATTACTAGACCATTCATGGAAAGGGTTAAACAATTAATGTAGCAATGAAATGTGTAAATAATTTGATAATGGAATGAGATCCATATATAGAAATCTAAAGGTGGTACCACATGTGAAACTAATAACTATGGAGAAAAAGTTGAAATATCCACTAAATTCAAGTTGATGGAAGATGAAGATCAATCCATAGATTTAACTATCAAATTTAAAATTAATAAAAATATATATATTATATAATAAGGTTGAACAACTAGAATATAGAAATAGGAAGTTTAAGTTCATATAGAGTGTTAATAAAGTAACTATGTTAGTAAGAATAGGGAGACTATAAGGCTAAGGGAAAAAGAGTGAAATAATTAGGGTCAACAACAGTAATAAAGTACAACAAGAGAAGATAGGAAAAATTTAGTTGCACCAATATGGACTAGAAGACATGAAATGAAATGTGTGAAATTAAAAGTAATCCCTTGAAGAGGGAATGCCAAACTAGAGGGTAAAAGTAAAGGCATGGTGTTATAAGAAATAGAGAATTCCCTAATGTGCATAATTGTTAAGGATCTAGTTAAGAACTGTGGGCTACAATGAATATAAAAAGACAAAGGAGGCAAATGAATTAGGAAAAGTCATAAAGACCTAGTACTATTGGAGAATGAGAATGGAAGAATGCATATAGTGACTGATAATTATGAAGTGATAAAAATGACATATTGGAAAAAAATATATACATGATAATAAAGGAAAAGGAATGAAACTCCGCAATATAAGGGAATGGGTGACATTTTGAAGGGATAAGCGAGACAAATGATGGAAAGTCATTGATTTTGGGATAATTTTCTTCAAATTAATAAACTATGGTTATAGTTCGTAAGAAGGTTTCATAGCGATAAATTGAGATGGATGGATTAAGAAATAAATTAATAGGAGTAACATAGATTATTGTTAATGTGAAGAATATGATGGGGATTAAAGTAAGGGTTCAAAAAAGATTCAACTAATACAGAAAGAGAGAAAATTTGGTTCAAATAGAGTCTAATGGGGTGAAGAAGGAAAAAATTGAGACCTAAATCTACAATATATGTGTTATTTATAAAGTCATCCATATTGGTAGAAGAAATAAATAGGACAACCCTTATTGATATGTAGTTCATAGGGTAATATATGTGTTGTCTTCAAAAGACTAATGGAACCTCAAGTGGAAGAAATAAGTAATACACAATGTTTTAAAGTGATCCACCTCACTCGCTAACAACAAGAAAGATGCCTTTAGCTTCTAGAAGTGTACCTTTAAGATCAATACAATCTAGAAAGCTTCTCAAATGATACTTGTCATGGCAAACCATTTGAAATGATAGTTATCAATGAATGAGAAGGATAAACCCTAGCCAAGAAAAATAATCATGATCCTTAATTCAAGAATGGATCTTGATGAAGCAATTAGAGCACAAAGATTTTATAAATAGATTAAAATCCTTTATTTATAGATAGATAGATAGATAGATAGATAGAAACTATTAATATTTAGTACATAGAATTTAGGGGAAAACAAATAGAGTGATAAATAATCACATGTACCTCGTATAATGATATCAAATAAAATGTTTAATGTAAAGGATTATTTAAGTTCAATAAATTATAATATAATACTTTTGATGGTGTACAAAGGTTCCAAGGGATTGGAACTACATGGGGCAACACTTAACTATAAAAAAATCATTATAGTGTTATATTAATTAAGGAGAAATAAGATAAAGTAGTCTAGGGGGTATTGATCTAAGATATTGGCAGTATAAAAGTAGAGTTGTAGATAATTTGACATCCCTATTAGAATCATTATGCAACACCTTTTTGGGTGAATATTTATTTCAATAGAAAACATCTTGAATTAGTTTCCTAACAAGATATATAGGCAAAAAGCAATAGTACAAGGATGAAAAATAAGTAGCCATCAAGGGAAGAAGATTCTTATACAATTGGAGGAAAACCTCCTTGAAGGAAAGCTAGCTATACTACATTTTTCTTTTGGATTTCAAAACAACTAACCCAAGGCCCCCACTATCCCATAATTATCATCCATGATGTAAGATAGATTAGTCAAAACTTGTGGAAATCATGGTTGAATGTTTGGGCCATCAACCAGAGTATAAAGGTGTTAGGAATTAGGGTGTTGTATTAATTTTGCATAATGTTTGTAATATTTATTTATTTATTATGTGTGGTAACTAGGGTTTTCAGTGAATGTGCACTACAAGGAGTTATAATGTTAAATACTTTGTTGTATTGCCAGATTACTGGGGATATAATTATAAAATGTAATTATTTAACATTGGGGAATAATAAATAATAAAGTACCTATTATTATTAAATGGGGGTCATATGATGTAGTATTTGGGCACATGGTTTATGTAATACCAATGGTGGTTTGTGGAGCTTGTTTCTATGCTAAACTACAAGGGTAGTTGTTGAGGGTTGACTGCGTTACGGTGGTTGGACATTTACAAGGTGTTAGGTGTTGAGCTTTGTGCATGTGAGGGTTTGGAAGTGATGGCATGGGATGTGTGGATTCATGCTTGGTCACAGGAATGCATGGATGTTTTGTGCTTCAAGTGTTCATGGAGTCTCATGTATTGTAATGGGTTTTCATTGCTGAATAATACAATGGAGTGGTGGAGTTTTTGAGGTCGGGTTTTTCTCTCTTGAGGGTTTTCCCAGGGTATATCTTGTGTCATCTTTGATGGGTATGTTGTCTATTCTCTTGCATGTTGATGTTGAGTATTTTACTTGCATGTTTTCAGATTTGGGTTGTGTGGAAATTGTCATTTCATGGCTGCATAGTTTCCCTTACAAGTGGTATCAGAGCTTTGGTTGTGGATTGAATAACCCTAGGTTGCATGAGAGAATGAAAGGCAATGGCAAGATATAGGGGTTTTGCAGGTGTTTTATTACAGATCTAAGGGTTTTATTGTAGATCTGAGGGTTTTATTGCAGATCTGAGGGTTTTGGATTTGCTGGTTTGATGGGTTGGTTGCAGATTTGAGGTATAAGAAAATTTTGGCAAAATAGGGTTTCTTGGCTGTGCATTCAAATGAGGGTTTTGGGGGTGATCTTTCACAGATGATCTCCTGGTTCAAAATGGACCTCATGGTTGGATTCAGGTTGGCCGAGAGAGAAAAATTGACATATAACATGCCCTATTTTGATTACAGAAAAAAAATGTTTCCCCTATTCAACCGTACGGATCGACGGTACAGTCGTCTCATAAAAATTATTAAAAAAATCCGAAAAATAAAAAACTCTGCCGAAATTTTTGTACCTGCAAACGAAAACAAAAAAAAAAAACATTAGAAAATCAAAAAAAAAAATAATGAAAAAAAAACAAAAAAAAAATTTAAAATTTGGGGGGCGGGGTACGCAGACCCCACCCCGTACCTCCTACGGCCGCCACTGTCACGACAGTGGCAGGTACAGCCTGTCGGCCGACCTGCCACTGCCGTCGGCAGTGAGGTCGGCCACTGGTCCGGCCGGGGACTGCCGGCGGCCACCGCCAAAGCCCTACGGGCTTAAAACAAAATTTTTATAAAATTTGAAAATTTCATAAAGTCCGCCATTGAAACTTTAGACTGCCGGATTTCAAAATGTTTTAACCAGTTCTGATAATTGCGTCGGGTCCGTACGCAGGGGAGGAGAGTTTTTTTTTTTTTTTAAATGAAAAATTAAATTAAATTTGATAAATTTTGGAATCCGCCACTAGAGCGCCGCCCGGGCGCCACCTCAGTGCCACCTAGAGGACAAAACACAGCAGTTTTTTTCAAACAGGCATAACTTTCACCCAGCATGTCGGATTTTCGACTTCTTACAGTCGTTGGAAAGCTGATTCTGAGAACTACGCAGTGGTACAGGTTTTGTTCCATGATTTTGCAGTTTTGATAGTGTTTTTCTTGGTTGAAGTCAGATGTTTATTTTGAGCTTTGAGAGGGCATATCGGGTGCATACGGAGTCGGATTTTGGACTTCGAATAGTCAACGGAAAGCTTGTTTAGAGTACTTTACAGTGGATCAGGTTTGGAGATATTTTGGTATGGTTTATTTGCTATTTTCTTTATCTGAGCTGTTTATGGGTCTCTTTGACTATGGTGTTATTATGAGCTTATGGATTGTTGGATTTGGGATATTTGATGATGGATTCATTGTATGCTCAGTTGTACATCTCATTACTTCGAATGCCATCGCCGATGCTGGGCCACCGGTATCCACGTTGTGCAAATGTTGTGGAAGGCCTTTATAATTTGCCTGTTGCAACCTGAAGCACGGACAAGGGTTGTCTTTGCCCATTGATATTTCAGTGTTGATGCATGATCAGTTTT
>VDFB02133660.1:0-18671 GCA_007258455.2 Sequoia sempervirens | reverse complement strand
TTTTATAAAATCAAACTATGCTTTATAGATTGCCTACTTACTACAGGGGACTCATTGTTTCATGGTATTGTAGTTCTTAAGATCCTTCAACCTTATTGACACTACTTCATAGTCCACAAGGTATTATTCACTATTCTCCCATCTTTGATGAGTCTCAAAACACTGCTCAAACATGCAATCCACTACTTCCATTATACATTAATGGCTAAGAAGAAACATTGAACCTATGATTACCACTGTTACTTCATTTGGATAGTCATTCCCTGATTGCATTTTCCTTGTCTAACACTACCAAAAGCATTTGAAAAACCCTTAAGGTCAGCAAGGGGGTAAGGAAACTCACTGTTAAAATCTCCACTTTACTATGCAAGGTTTAAGCTTTATTATCTTGTCACTGCTTAGCCTGTTTTTGACTGTCACATCTCAAGTGACTGTCATTCTTCTTACCGTAGATTGCATTTACAAATGTCAGTAAGCTACATAGTGTGCTTGTTATTGGCTACAATCTTTAGATTGCAAGATTTTGTTATTACCTACAATGTCTCAATCTTTCTGGTATTGCAACCTCACTAATCTACTATAGTTATTGTTTATGTTTCTACGGAGGCCTAGGGTTTGTACCCTAATCATGCTCTTACCAATGCTTATGTTGGTATTAAAAAACAATCTTAAATCTTGGGTCAAAAAATTAGTTGTCTTGACAAAGTTGTGGTATGATCTTGGATTGTATCCTAGAGTGTGTGGGAAGCTTGTGTTTTGATCATTAAGGTATGTAAAGTTGATCGAAGGAATGTATCTAGGTAGATATCATGGTCTCAAGCCTTTAATACTTTCCATATCGGGTTATTAGCAAAATCACATTATTATAGCTTTATGTAACCCAAGATTTCATTCAAGCATGTAACAACTTGGTTTGTAGTTTAAGCTATACACTTTTAAGTAACATTCATAAGGTTTAGAAAATCTTGATCGCTCTCTAGAATAGCCCATTAAACATGGGTTGTGCTTGAATGCACTACATAATTGATATAACACAACCACTCTGCATATCAACCAGAGTTATAGGCTTTTTATTGCAGCAAGAGGTAATCACTCTTCGATCATACTATAATTACATCCTAACTTGTTAAACTTGAGACAACCTGAATGCACCCAATGATGATTGCCACCTACATTATACAACCTGAATTAACTACATTATACGAGTGCCTCCATTTCTATCACAACATAGCCACATTAAACTTGGGTCACACATGAATGCATCCTCAGATTGTTATAGCACAATTGTGCCACATGACCAATAGAGTTATGGATCACATAATTATAGTCACAAGAATCTGCTCCTTGGTTGTGATCTTATGGTGATTCCACACAACAAAACTGATACATGAAATTTTAAAACCCTAAACTCTAAAATGAACCCCGATGAAATGCCGTTTAAAATATGATTTTCAAACCTGAACTACAACTGGACTTCACAATTAAATTCTCGCAAAAAGAAAAATGATCACCTCAATCCGGGCGAGATATCTTCTTTGATTTTTCCTGAATTTTTCCAAGAAAATCATCCTTAGTTCTCCAGCCAAACCGGCTCCCCAAGTAGAGCAAAACACTATCGCAATAAATTAGGCGTGAACTCACTTTTCTTTATGTCAGCCACAATTTTATTTTTTTCTATTTTTCATGTTTGTCAAAATTTCGACGAAACTGATAGTTGACATTTCGATGAAACCCAGGTTCATCAAAATTTCAATGAACATCGGGGATAAACTTTCAAAAATTTGAAAATTAGACATCAAATTTCACAAGCACCCGATGATACATCAAATTATACATATTTCGTCGGACATTTTCATCGGATTTTGTAGTCAAATGAGTTAGTGTGATACCCTTCAGTGAAACCCATAGTGATGGTATTTCCACCTCAATAGATAAGATGGCCTCTAATCCATAGACCAAGGAATATGGTGTAGCTCCTATAGGTGTTCTGATGCCCGTTTTGTATGCTCAAAGAGAAGGATTTAATTGAACATTCCAATCACGTCCAACATCGTTAACCGTTTTCTTTAGAATTTTCAAAATTGTCTTATTTGAGGCCTCTACTTGGCCATTTCCTTGAGGATAGTATGGTGTTGAGAAATGATGTTGGATATGAAATATTTCACACAATTCCTGGACATCCTAGTTCTTAAAAGGTCTACCATTGTCTGTTACAATGGACTGAGGTATGCCATACCGATAGATGAGGTAATTCAGAATGAAAGATGAGATTTGTTTTCTAGTGATTTTTGTTAAAGGAACCGCTTCTATCCATTTTGTAAAGTACTATGTTGTCGTGATTATAAATTTATTCCCATTGGATGAAGATGGATTTATCTTTCCTACCATGTCCAGTCCCCATTGACAAAAGGGCCATGTTGATGTAAATGGTTGCAATTCTTGTGCTAGTGCATGGATTAAATTACCATGGAGCTGACACTTTTGGAATTTCTTAACAAACTGAAAGGAATCCTTCATGTTTTTCCAATAATATCCCAAATGGAGGAGTTTCTTTGCTAGGGTTAGTCCCCTTGAATGAGTTCCACAAATACCTTCATAGGTCTTTCTATAGATTGAGGATTCAATGTCGACTATTTGTCATATGGTTTGAGAATCTAGATTATCATAAGCAGGGTTAGACACTTGTTCTACCATAAACTCATAACAACCTCATTTTTTTGGTAACTGCAAGAGAGAAGCAATTGTTGCCATAGCATCTGCAGCTTTGTTTTTTTCCCTTGGAATTTGTTCAAACTTGATATCCACAAAGTAATTTTTGAGATCTATCATTTTCTTATATGGCATGAGCTTTTCATCTTTTGTCTGATACTCATCATTTACCTGATAGATGACTAGTTGTGAGTCCCCATACACTTGTATTTCTATGATTTTCCATTCAATTTCCACTTTGATGGCAGTAATTAATGTCTCATATTCAGCTACATTATTGGTACATGGAAACATGAGTCTATAGTACTTTTGGATGGTGTGTCCTTGAGGTGTAACAAATAGAATTCCCACACTAGACCCACATTGTGTGTATGACCCATCAAAATAAAGCCTCTAATGTTGTGTTGTTACAATAAGAATGTCTGCATTAGGAAATTCAATGCTCATTGGATGATTATTTGGTAACGGAGCTTCAACTAATTGATCAACTATCACCTGACCCTTGATGCTTCTTCGGTCTACATACTAGATGTCAAATTCACTTAAGATCATGACCCACTTTGCTAGTATCCTTGTTAAAGCAACCTTGTTGAGTAGGTATTTTAATGGATCAATCTTTGCTATGAGTATAACTATGTGGGTTAACATGTAATGTCATAATTGTTGGGTTGTAAATACCATCGCCAAACAATCTTTCCTGATGAAGGTGTAATTTATCTCATAATCGTTCAGAGTTGTGCTGATATAATAAATAGCTTGTTCCTTTCCCTCAGGATCTTTCTGTGCTAATAGAGCTCCTAAAGAAATTTCTATTGTTGCAATGTATAGTAACAATGGTCTCTCCTGTGTAGGTGGCATGAGTATGGGAGGCGACATCAAATATTGCTTTATTTGATTGAAAGTTGTTTCACATTCTTGATCCCACTTGAAAGAGACATTCTTATGTAGTAGATGATTGAATGGATGACTTTTGTCTACTAATTGGGAGATAAATCTCCTGATTGATTGTATCCTACCTTGTAGAGACCGTAGTTGATTGATATTCCTTGGTGGCAGAATTTCCATTATTGCTTTGACCTTAGCCAGATCCACTTGATACCTTTTTCTAAAACAATTTATCCGAGGAGCTTTGCTAATGTGACACCAAACACACATTTCTTAGGGTTTAATCTAACATTGAACTTCTCCAATCTAGTAAATATTTTCCCCAAAATCTCTAGATGTCCTTCTCTAGTATATAACTTTGCTAATATATCATCCACGTAATCTTTCATAAAAGTATGCATCATGTCATGGAAAATAGTGGTCATTGCCCACTGATATGTTGCACTTGCATTTTTCAACCCAAAGGGCATGACATTCCAACAGAGTGTGCCCCAAGAATAGGTGAATGTTGTCTTTTCCTGATCTTGGGGTGCTATCTTGATTTGGTTGTACCTTGAGAAGCCATCCATTAATGACAACATAACATGTCTTGCTATTAAATCTACAATAATGTCAATGCTTGGTAAAGAAAATCATCCTTCATACATGCCTTATTTAGATCCCTGAAATCTGTGCATATTCTGATACTATTATCAAGTTTAGATACAGGTACAATATTTGAAATCCACTTAGCATAATCGATAGACCTGATGAATCATGCATCTAACAACTTTTTCAGCTCAGTCTTTACCATCAAGGCGATGTGGGGATGCATTTTCCTTAGTTTTTGCTTGACATGTTTGATTCTAGATGGTAGAGATAGATGATGCATCAGAAGATCTGGATCTAACCATGGCATATCAAAGTAAGACCAAGAAAAGTTGATATGCCTCTCTTCAAAGAATTTGGTGAATTCAGCTTCTCTTATTCTATCATAGATGCTACTAGATGTAGATTTTTTGCCTTTTCTATTGTGCCAAGAATGATGCACTGTGTAGGCTCCACCAGTACTAATGATCTTTCATGATAATGCTCTAGAAGGGTGTCAAATCTCCCATCTTTTAGTGCCTCAAAGAGGTTTTCACTGTTAGATGCATTCTTTATTTTTATTTTTTCGAGATCTAATGCTGCCATTGAATGGTTTTCACCATTAGATCCATTATTCCTATTTTCAATTTTGCAACTGGAAGATTTGGCACCCTTTTGATTGGAAGTATCATTATGAGCCTTATGAGTAGAACTTGTGTCAGGCGTGTCACTACAAAGAAAATTTGTGATGGCATCATCATTTGTAAAGATTGGTATATCAATAGGTTCAATTGGTTCCCAATTAATAAGTTCAGGATGCATTAAAGGTAAAAAGTCATCAGATTGTGTAAGATTGATGGCAGTGAGGGTTCCAATAGCCATGTTGTCAAAGTTGTCAGTGGTGATGCCAAGGTCTATGATATTACTCTCCTCCAAGTCATCTATTTCACTTGATGTCTATTCATCCTCACTTGAGTCATTTATATTTTGTGATCCAAATACAAGGGGTCTAATCTCTAAACTTTGTCCCTCCTCATGTGTGGGTGTATAATCTTTTATAGCATCAACCTGTATGTCCTTGTATGATATTTTTGATAAAGAATCTCATTCATACTCATTAGAATCCGTTTCAGAGCTATCTCTCATTTGAAGGATCCTTTCAACAACTTCATGAGTGGTTTCTTCTTTTGTTTCTCCTGTATAACCTAGTCTTGTTTTGTCTTTAGGCTAAAGTGTGAGAGGTTGAATGGGTTCTATAATGCCATCTTTTCTTTTTCTAATAGGTCCCTGTTCGTCATAGCCCATTTTCTCTAATATTGCTTTTCCTTTTCCATACTGATCTTTCTTTATGCTGATATTTGTTGATGTTGATGCTTCTTTGTCTTTGTAGAGCCAATTGAGAATGGCCTTGTCTTCTGATTCATCTTCTAGAGTACCTACTTTTACAACCTTTCATCCAGAACCGTGGTAGGTTGTGATGATTGTTGTGTTTTTGTTGAGGGTTTTCCATATGATTTTGGAGATGGCAACAATTGTAAAAGACAAAGATTTCTCAATGGAATATTCTCCCAAGCCCTTGTCTTTTAACTAGATCTTGTTTTTGAATTGTTGTGATAAAGTATTTAGTGGATCTTCATTGCTTGATGAAGTGGGGTCAGCAACAACTGTTTCCTTTGGCTGGTCCTTTTTCTCAACCCATTTGGATATAAAATTTAGTTGCTTTTCACCCTGGATGAACTAGAAGTGTTTGCTTCTCTATTATGGGGCACCAAAGTGTCTTGAGTTGCTTTAAGCATGTTACAAGTCTAGGGATTATTGTAGTCAGCTAAAATAGTGACTTCTTGTCCATTGACAAGAAATTTTAAACACTGATGATAGGTTGAAGGTACTTCCTACATTTTGTGAATCCATGGACATCCCAAGAGTATATTATATGTTAGCTCCTTTTCTAACACTTGGAAAACTATATTCTTGACAATTGGTCTGACTTGAATTTGTAACACAATCAACCCCTTGGAAGATCTCTCTTCTTCATCATAGGCTTTTATTGTGATCTTTCTTCTTGCATCAATAACATTGTCAGAATAACCTAGTGCATGAATCAGTTTTAAAGTACAAATGTTTAATCCAACTCCACCATCTTTTAAGACATGTTTGACACGATGTTTATGGATTAAAAATTCTATATGAAGGGTCGCATTGTGTGGATAATTAAGTGACACATCATCTTGTTTAGAGAATGACAGACAATGAGGCATGGTCAAATGTCCCACCATAGCTTGAAATTGATAGACATCTAGATTGTTGGGTACCATGGTGGCCACATGAACCTGTTCTAAAACATCCTTATGTGATGGTGAAATTTTAAGGAGTTCTAGTATGGATATTTGTGCTGATATCTTCTGTAGTTGATCGACTATGCTATATTGATTTGAAGGGGTAGTAGTGGTTTTAGGTGCAACTCCTTTTAGTATCACTTTGGATTGCCCCCTCATCATTACATTGATTGGTGGATAGTCTTGTCTTTCCCTAATTTTTATGACATTGACTTGGTTGTCAGATGTGTTTATGTTTGGGATAACCTTCAGGGATACAATGTCATTAATGCCAATGTTATCTGTTTGATTATCAATGACGTTATTTTTCTCAACCTCAGAAATGCAATGAATGGTGTTGTCATAAATGTAGTTTACACTTTTTCCTTTACTATTTGAAGAAGACTCTCCCTTTTCATAATTGGGTAAAGGATTTGTAAATGCACTACGATTTTTGTTTGTTTGATGTCCTTCGACAAATACCTTCTTGTTGCCAATCAAATCTTGTATTAGATGCTTCAATTGCATACAATAATTCGTTTTATGCCCTTTATTTTTATGAAAGTTACAATAGTCAGCATCATTCCACCAAGATGGTTTTACTTTTGGCTCCCAATTTCTTGCTTTTGGTAGGGTAATAAGTCTATTTGCAATAAGCTCTCTCATCATTGATTCCAGTGTTTTTCCCAATGGTGTAAATTTCCATCGATTGGATTGTCTTTGATATGATGGTGGTCGAAATTATCCATTGTTTAGATTGGTGTTTTGAGTGGTACCTTGATTGATGTTCTGGTTATCATTTTGATTATTCTTTATAGATGTTACCATCAAATTGAATACTAGTTTCAAATTTTGTGTGTCATTTGTAGCGTAATTGTTTCCAGTATTTCTATTTTTTTGCATAGTGATTTGAGGAATTTGCGTTGTTTGATCCTTCATTGTAATTTTTAATCACTCCTCTTTTGACCAATGCTTCTTCAATTTTAAGCCCATTCTCAATCACTTTTTCAAATGTAGGGGGACATTGCAGTTCAAGCCTATAGCTCATGTCATTAGTTAAGTTGTCAATAAACAATTCCATCTTTTCCTCTTCAGGTATAGAATGAGGATATCTAGCAAACAACTTTTTCCAACGTTGTAGAAATGAGAGGAATGTCTCACCCTTATTTTGTTCCATGTTGTAACAAATATTTTATGGTTACTTCATGTTGAATATTGAAGGAGAATTTTGAGATAAATATGTTGACTAGTTCTTCAAAGGATCCAATCCCTGGTTGTAATTTAGAGAACCATTCCATACAGTAACCTCCTAAGCTCCTTGGAAATAACCTCATTAGGTAAGTATCCTCTCGTGCAAACTCTAAACTCATTGTATTGAATTCCCTCACATGGTCAATTGGATTAGTTTTTTTGTTGTACTTGTCATATTTGAGGAATTCACAATGTCTAGGAAATGGTATCATGTCCACACTTGGATGAAAAGGATAAGGACAAATGTCCTGTAATGAGTACCTCTTTGTGGTTCTTTTTTGCATATCTTGAAGTTGTTGAAAATTTTTCATTTGACATGTTAGGGAAACCACTTGATTTGTGTTTTGAGTGTTGTGTGGTTTAGTTTCAGCTACTCTAGAGGTGTTTCTTTTAATCAATTAATGTTAAAATCTTTTGGAAGTTTTGCACCTAATTCAACTAGCATCAAGAGGTATTTTTCCATATCTTGTTCAAAAACTTTTTCCATAAATTTGTGAAAATTTGGATCTTATTGTGCAATTTGGATATCTTCTTGATTTATTTCATTTGTATCATTTTGATGGAATCTCTGAAAAGTATTTTCTTCAGCCATGACATTTGGTGTTTCAATTTCCTTTTCTCTAAGTTTCTATCTTTGTAACCTTGTCAAAATTGGCATACAAGTGTTTGATATTCTTACTAAACTTTGATCTTCTATGTTTGGATGAGTGTCAATTGGATTTAAACAAAGTCAAATAGAATGATATATTCTATTGATGAGACCAAGTTAAAAATTTGATTATTTTGTTTTTTTTTGTGGTTGTAGGATGTCAAAATCCTAATGAGAAAACTTAACCTAATAACCAAGATTTGTGTTTGATAATTGGACACTTTAAAGTTTGCAAGATCTGGGTTCAACTTGAAAAGAATTTTGACTTGTAAGATCCTATTTGTTTCGGGTTTAAGACACTGTCTGGCCTGTGAAAATATTTCCATCCTAATAAAACACAAGTTTCTGATGTCAATAGTCTGACAGATGTTTCCAATAGCTCTCTATTTTCTTGTTTTGTGGATGCACTATTACAGAGGGCAGAGGCGCTAAAACAGATTGTGGATGAGCTAAAAGATATGGTAAAAGCGCTAAAACAGATTGTGGAAGTGCTATTTTACTGGTAATTTTTGACATTGCAATTCTTGGTTACAGTCCACAGATGCGCTATAACAAACTGTAAATGCGCTATTGGAACTGTGGATGCACTAAAAGATAGGGTGGATGTGCTAAAAAAAATTGTGTAAGCACTATTTTGGGAGTCCATAGTGTTGTTTGATTTGAATCTTATCAGTAAAGGGGATGATTTTTGGGTGTAATTTTCTGAATTTTGAGGTATATTTGATAGGATATCTTTATTGGAAAATCTCTAATTTTTTATAACAAGCCTAATGTTTCCAAGTTTTTCTCTATTGTAAGAATTGATCTGGCCTGTTGGAATATTGTATTGCTAGTTGTGGGATAAAAGACTGAAGAATGGGTCGACTATGATTATGTTTTTGTGAAAGAGCTCTTCGTTGAAAATAAGCTTGTGAACATAAAGGCTCTAAGGAAAAATCATCAATATATCCTCTAGCAAAGTTGTGGTACCTATGGATAAAATTTTGATGCTCAAGCAAGATTTTTCTACTTTGATATAAGAAGCGTCTCTTTTCCAAAAGTTTCTTGAACTAAGTTGCTTCTTTGGTTTCTTGACTCCTTTTGTGAGGGATTTCTTGACAAATGTTGTTGATTTCCAATCCCTAATCATAAATTTTCATAGGTTGACTTGTCAAACTTTTTGTTTTTTTTCAAGATGATCTTTATTTGAATTAATGATTTGAAAACACGGTAAGTAATTGTAAAACAGTTGTTTTTAAGTCCTAGAATCTAAACAATAAGTGTATATTAAAGAATCAAACATGATCCTTCTTGATTTCCACTAGTTTTTGACAAAGAATACACTTCAAGTAGACTCACTCTTAAGGTCAAAAAGGTCATCATTATACTCAACAACCCACATCTTAAAATTGTGTCGATTCACACAACCATGTCACTCCCTAAAGGGCGCCTGTATTTTTGTCTTTTCTAGGTGCATACTCAAAGTTATATTTCTCGATCCCTTGAGCAAACGGTCCTTGGAAATTATATGGTGAGTGTCTTGGGGGAAGATTCTTCCCTCCCCTTGCACTGCGAGTATTACAATGTTTGGTTACTAACACAACTAGATTCTACACTATGGTTCGTAGATAGGGTTTTCGTTCAGAGCGGCAAATGATAAACTCCCTCAAGAGACCTCCCAATCTTTAGAACAAAGATTTTGGGGATGGTTATCTTGCACATTTTTGGTAAATGTGGGTTTCCCCAGATTCACTTTTGTTTTATAGTGGGTTGGAAAACCTGGCTTTGGTTGTTCCCACTTAGGTCGTTTACATAGGGTGAGTACTTTTTCCCACTATGACAAGCCTTCTAAAGGATTTAACAAAGAATAAAGTGCATGAAATTAAAAGATGATTATGGCATTTTGATCACCCAATTAAGGGAAGAGCATAGGCCTATCACTACATAATCACAGTAAACAATGTTCAGTTTTAAAGCCCAAATGACAATTTGCTACTCTACGTGAAGATATTAGTCAACAAAAGATATAATGTTAATTTTAACTGAGATAGCAAATGTATGATGACTACCCTATGATTGGTGTATTTTAATCCAAATGACTACCCTAGGATTGGTTCATTTTAGTCCAAATGCAGCAAATAAAATTACTGGCCACGTTCACGTTGGATCCAGACAACAAATCAGTCAAATTACAAAAGTGCTAGAACAGAGGTCAGATGCACCATTTAATTGATCAGATGTGTTGTAGGATCAATTGGATGTGTGGTAGAATTTGTCAATGCACTATAGAATTTATTGGATGTGCTAAAACAGAGTTGAACATGGTATAGTCAACCGCGCTGGGAGCTTTTGGTCGATGTGTTGAAGCAGTCTTCAGAAGCACTATAGTTTTCGATGGATGTGCTAAAAAAATCATTAGAAGTGCTAAAGTTTTTGATGGATGCGATGCAAAATCTTTTAGTCATGCTAAAAAAAACATGCCAAAATCTTGTACGAACACTTTTTAGAAAAAAAAATTGTTAAAACATGGGGTTAGTACCCCACGGTGGGTGCCAAAATGTAAGTGTGGAATAAGTAATGAGTAAAATAACAAACAAAACTTCTTAATAAGACATTATATCAAAAGAATCAACAATTAAACTAGTTAAAAATAGGAAAACTCTTGAAAGCGTCTCAATGTTCCCTATCTCCAAAGATTTATTAAATCACCGAGGGCTCTCAGATTTGGTAAGCATTGTGATTGTTAAAATGCCAATCTAGAGAATGGAATGATTATGATTATGATGCTAAAGTTGTATGATTCTATTTATAAGTGCAATGATGAAATGCTTTTGATGCAAATGACATAAAATAGATAAATGAAGCTACTCTAAACTATGATGAATCTAAATGGAATGCCATGATTATGATTCTATTGATTGCTATGTGATTCTATTGCTAAATACTTGAATGCTTGTATGCTATTTCTATAGAGTAATATTGCACAAAGTCGGGATCCATTTCCTACTTTAGAAGGTTGTATTTATAGATTCATGACAACACATTTGTGAAGGGGCAGTACAACAAAGGTCTGGATTTGATTTGGAGGATTGAATGGTGAGAGATGAAGAAGCCTGAGTTGATTATGGGGATTGTTCCTCCCCAGAAAAACATCTTGCCATAGGATAGGAAGAATCAAAGGAAGGAGATTGACAAATTGATTTCCAATTTGTCTCCACAGCTTTCCCATGAATGCCAGTCGAATTAAATTAGATGTTTTATATCTAATTTGGTAGGTGAGTGAATAGAGGAAATTGCCTTTATTTGAATATTTTGATTTATTCAAATTAGCAAAATGGAATAATTAATTTAAAAAAACAAACTATAGAAATTTATTTATTAAATAAATATAGAAGAAATATGATAATTAAACAACAAAGTATTTATTAAACTTGTTTATTTAATTAAGATAAAATGATGTGATTAAGATAGAATAAATGAATAAATGTAGAAGAAATAATAATGATAATAATTAAATAAAACAAAGTATTTAAATTTGTTTATTTAATTAAGAGGAAATAATATGATAAAAATAGAAGAATTAAAAGTGAACTATATAAATAAATATTTCTATTTATTTATTAAGTAGATGAATTTAAGGTTAATTAATCAAATAAATCATATTTAATTAATTATATTCTCCAAACCATTTTTAGGTGTATACAGTTATAACAAGGGCCCTGGTGATATTATGTGTGCAATCATACTTAGGGGGTTAGTTCAAATTTAGGAAGAGAACTAAATCTAAACCTACTCTAACCAACCTACAAAGAAAAGGAAGAAGGTTAAGGAAAAGAGATGGAAAGAGAACATAGAAAAGAGGAAATAAAGAAGATATGAGAGGGAACATTAGAGAGCCATCTACAAGAATAAGCATTGCTAGATAGATTGAAGCATTACCTAGAAATATAAGATTTAAAGGTTATGCAATTGTTAGATTTACCTCAATACATTATCAAACTAGTGTTGGAGTCTATAGAAAATCATGGATCTTATGATCATGTATGTAAATGAACATAATAAATGAAACCATTGCCATATTAAGTTTATGGATAATAATCCATTCCATTCGCAACCAAACATCCATTTAGCTCAAATAAAATATGGTTATAGAGAAAGATAATATAATACAATACAACTATGTACTTGCAAATAATAAGATTTTATCTTAAACAAGTAGTTCTACCACATCATTTACATGTGTAGGGGAAGGATTCTTCCCCTTGTTCAACTTTTTTGCTACAATACCCCCTACTAGTCCTCTAATTTCTCCTCTTTTTTCTTCTTATTTTTATTTCATTATATTGCTAGCCCTTTTGGGTGTAGTTGAAGGATATTCTATTGGCATTGATGTTACCCATGCTACTCACATCATGCTTGTATAGATTTAGTTATCAAGATGTATCCTTTTGCATGCACAATCATGCCACTTGTATATGAATCCATGCTTTGGTGATATCATAGAGTATTGATATGTGTTTGGGGATCTTCAACAATCATATTGAGCTCTAGAAGAGTACTAATGAAATCCTTGGTTGTGCTTGGAGTAGGTGGAGCTAGTAGGTAGAATGATAAAAGTCCAACTTGGGATTGTGTGTGTCCTTAGGAACCTTGAAGGTCCTTAATGTGGTCCTGATAGGGATCATAACTCAACATGATTTATGAAATTGCATGAAGCAGGGAGAAGCTTGCAAGGTATAGGGAATCAAAGAGAGCATGTGAGGAAGCAAAAGGAAAAAGGAAGGAAGCAATGTGCACCAAGTGCAAAGATGCTTGTATACTATAAAAGTTTGCAAAGAGCACGAAGATCAAGTAGAAAAGTAAATTTGGGAGGGAAAAAAGCATCTTACACCATACATAAATGTGCAAGTGGACTCTAAAATTATGCAAGGATGAAAGTTTCACAAGGATAAAGAAGAACAAGGGAAGCTCACCTAAAGTGCACATGTGCTTGCAAAGTCCACAACTCTACTATGTAATAGACTTGCACATAAAATTGAGTAACACTAGTTTTGAATTTAACAAAAAACTCATCAAAATATATGCATGAGGTACAATCATACATGTAAGTAGATAGTGAACAACCTATACAAGAAGGCATAAACACAAGGAAAAGAAGGAAGTCTGCACATAGTGCAAATATGCTTGCGAACTTCAAAATTTTGCAGCAAGATAAGGTCAAGGAAGCAATGGACCCATTAGGTTGACATGGAGGTACATGGAACAATGGTGAAACAAGATGAACTAACTTAATGAAATTATTATATTATTTTGATATGTATGTTTATCTATTTAAAATATAGAGAAAATTTGTAATAAACTTCTATAAGAGAAATAGTACATATATATTATGTGAAATAATAATAGAATAATTAGAAAGTAAAGTAATATATAATATTTTTATTTGGGAAAAGTCTTTTGGAGTGAAAAACTTAGCAAAATAAAATAAATTTTATTGCATAAAACTCAACCTTTCTCCAATACATTAATAAATCTCCTTCTTCATACTTAAACACATTGAATGCAGTTTTACATATTGTATATATCTTTAAAAAGTGTGGTTTCTTATCCATCCACCTTTTTATGATGAAATTGTGTAATACTAGCACTTGCATCCATAGGAGGTTCAAGGGATACACCCATAGGAAATTAAAAAGTAAAATTTAAATGTATTTTAAATCACATAATTAGTAATATAACTAGCATACTTATTTTTAGGAAAATCTATGTAGAAACTTGGGGTAACATAGATGAATACTCATCTTAGAATATAAATATGATGAGTGAATTAAAAAAAATAAAAAAATACTATGTTTCATTTGTATCATTGTTTCTGATTGGTGATTTTCATTTGATCATTGTGATGATGGAACACTAAATGTCACGATATTTATTTTCTCATCTTATAATATAATAGTGATCAAAAACATTGATTCACATAAAACAAATAGTTTTAGAAAAAAATTTTATTTAACCTACTATTCATAATCTATATATTATTACACCCAACTTGATTTGGGTCAGACTCATTAGCAGCTTCCATGACAATATGACCATTAAGGTTTGCCAAATGGTAATCAGGATTAGCTTCACAATCTTCCTTTGTATAGAGACAGAGACTGGAGGATAAGGAGAGCCCCCATAAGGAGCTCAAGTTGGTTGCTGCTGATCATGGGGGTAGTGATGTCCACACATTTTCGTGATCTTATAGATACTAGAAAAGTTATAACTTCGGTCAGATGAAATAGAAAACATGCCTCTTACCAATGAAGATAAAACATGAGTTTTTGTCCATACATACAGTGAATGTAAAATTCTAATGTAATAAACATGATGAAAAACCACCATCAATGAAGCACCTTTTGGAATGGCATTTATAAACAAATACCTGAAATAAGAAGCTCTTCAGTAACTATAAGTAATCACATACATGAATTTCTACGTAATGATTCAAAAACATAACAGGGAAATGTTGTGGGTAGGTATAATTAAAAAAAGTAAAGAGATATAAAAGTTTAGGTCCCTTCAAATGAGAGATCGGGCCCCTAAAATATATGGACCAGACAAGCACCCGAACATTGATTGCCAAGCCCAACAGGTGAATCACCCATGTTACAGGTATTGTAGAACATGTAGAATCTGGTTCTAGGAAAATTTATCGTCAGCAAATTCACCTCTAACAATTCATCGTCATAACAAATTCATCTCATGGAAAATTCACCACCAACAATACATATCATATTGCTGGCGGTGAATTTTCTACGAGATGAATCTGTCATGACAATGAATTGTTGACGGTGAATTCGCCTAAAGCCGCAGAATCCATAGCTTATCATGGACACCCTATAAATCATACCTCCAATAAGTTATAGGTATTACAATAATATCATATAATAATACAACTCTAAATTACTTATATTCTTCCTACTATTACTAACCTACCATTGATCTAAGAAAGAGCCTTCCTTGCATCTTTTTTATTGTAATGTCCCATATTATGATGATGGATTCGTCTAGTATAGGCCATGCTTGGGCTTAAAGATTTCCCATGTAACTGTTGGACAATGTTAAATGAGTAAATGAGTGTGATGGTACAACTCAGAATTCATTCAATCATTTGTTGACTGAACCCTAAATTCCATGACAAAAGATCTAAAAACTAAACTATTTCTTTACCTCTAGAAAGCTTTTGATAAATCTAGCTTTATTAACATTCTCAACTTTCTCTCTAGCTTTGGAGAGCATATGATTTCCTACAATGCAACCATGTAATCCATGATTTGTCCTTGCCAAACAAAAGTTGATTAGGATTGTGAAATGATACTATGTGAAAAAGGCTTGACTCTATTGGCAATAAGCTTCAAAATTACCATGTAAATGGTTCTATGGAGGAGATAGTCCTATGGCGATCCATAGCTTCAGGATCAGCTTAATTTGGCATGATCAATTGCGAGGTGGCACTTGTTCTCTTTAGAGTTGTCTTTTTCCTTTGAGGTTCTACTCCCTCCAATATATCTCTCTAGAGTTGTCTTTTTCCTTTGAGGGTTTAGTGTAAGGGCTGTTGTTTCCGTTTAACCCTCTCCTATATTTCGCTTTCACAGAAAATCCAACTGATCTTCTACGTGGGCAAATAACCTGAAAGTGTTGGCAATGATTGATCGCTCCAATTTTTAATGTTTTGTTGCAGATGATTCAACTTACCCAGGAAAAGAAACACATCAAAAAATAATCGGCCATGTACAAATTCCCAAATAAAAAACTCACTGAAACCATGGCAGTGACTTACCTCAAGATTCTGCACAAACTTTGTCGTGCTGTCAACCATGCCGATGAGTAAAAATGGGCAGAATTTGCAGGACAAGTATTGTCAAACCCTACCAAAGCAATTTTTTTATAAAAATGAGACGAATCAAAATAATCCCCCTACAGCTGCTGCTTCAATCTACTCGAAATAAACGAAAAGTAGATATAAAGATATCGGGGTATTAGAGCTAGTAGAATCTTGAGCTCGAGACAAGATTTTTCCAGCCTTTTAAACGAAAATATTAAATGTGAGCCAAATCATGGACAAGGCTGCTTCTCCACATCGACGGCGACCGTGAAAAAATTCGGTAACGGAGCCTAAAAACTGGTAACTGAAAATGGTTTAGCGGCGTGGACAGGTTTGTTAGGGAATTGTGGACTGGCAAGTCCACTTAAAAACCCTATCTGCTAATTTTTCTTCATTAAACAATATATTAATTAATATATATTTATAAATTATATAATATTGCACTACAGGTTCTTCTTCTTCGATCGGATCAAGATCAATTATTGCTCTCATAAGATCTTGCTTGGCTGCAAGTAAGGACACTTTTCAATGAAGACAAACATTTCTCAATCGTTTATGTCAAATCAATGCTCCAGTGGATTCCCAAAAACCCATTACACTTCCTCAATCCAAAGCAATCCCAATTCTTTGAGAAAATCCATAACAATTCCAGTCCAGTTGAAGGGTTTTCTGTTTATTCCCTTGCGAGATGTCATCCACAGCCAATGTTGAGACCCATCTCGATGTTGTAGAGAAACTCCTGTCCAATGGATTCAACCATCTCGAAGTTAAGGAGAACTACATATTTCCTCCCCATGAACGCCCCCAAATGGATGAGGTTTCTCATTCTTATAGCATTCCAGTGATAGACCTCAAAGATTTAGAGAGTCCTGGTAGAAAATCGGTGGTGAATGAGATCAAGCGTGCATGTGAGGAGGATGGCTTCTTCCACCTAAAATATTTATTTGTTTTCTCTTTTCCCTTAATCAAACTTATCTGGTTCTGCTTCAATTTGTTAAATACATGTTATGAAACATCCAGATTGTGAACCATGGGGTGGCAGAGATTCTGATGAAAAGCATGATGGGCGTTGCAAAGAGTTCTTCGAAATGCCCCTAGAAGATAGGGCATGCCTCTGTTCAGAGGATACGAGGCAATTGGTGAGGCTTTCTACAAGCTTCAACATCGCCAAAGACAAATTCCTTAACTGGGTGGATTTTCTAACACAGCCATGTCACCCTCTGGAGGAATTCATCCATGCATGGCCTCAGAAACCTGCAGCCTACAGGTAGTAACCCAAAAACCAAAATGAACAAAATTTCTCTCAAGAATTTTCAAAGAAGAAGCAGAAATGAGTTTTTTATTTATTTTGTAATACAGAGAGATTGCAGGGGAGTATGCTAAGGAAATAAGAGCCCTCTCTTTAAAGCTATTGGCTGCAATTTCTGAAGCTATGGGGCAGGATTCTGATTATTTGAATACAATCTTTAGGAAGCATAGACAGGTGATGAACATAAATTACTATCCTTCCTGCCCAAATCCAGATCTCACACTTGGCATAGCACCTCATTCAGATCCAGGAGGCATCATTGTTCTAATGCAAGGACTTGTTAGCGGCCTGCAAGTTCTCAGAGATGGAAAATGGGTTGCAGTAGAACCCACACCCAATGCCTTTGTGGTGAATTTGGGAGATCAGTTGCAGGTTTATAATAATATATATGATATAATTTTAGATACTTCAAGTTTCCCAATCCATACTATTACTAATAAAATTGGGCACAATAAATCTGGGTTCTTTATATATATAACTAATTTTCTTCATCATGATTTTTTATCTATGTAAGTTCTGCTTTCTTATCCTCTCAGATGATGAGTAGCATATGCAGATCGAGACTATATTCAGAATTCCCCATTATTCAAAACTTGTTTTTAATGTACTGAAACTTGAAATGTTTTTATTAGGTTTTGAGCAATGGGAGATTCCAGAGCATCGAGCATCGGGCTATAACAAACAATACCACTGTTCGTATATCTATTCCTACCTCCTATGGTCCTTCGTTGGATGCTTTCATTTCTCCTGCAGAATCCATTGTGGATGAGGAACATCCGGCCCTATACAGAGGATACAGGTATGAAGAATACTTTCAGGCATTCCGGAGCCAGGGATTGAAGAGCAAGAGCATTTTGGATCGCTTTAAGATAGAAGCTGGTCAATGATGTTATTGAGTGATGAATTATCTATGTCAACGAGGCAAAGAATTTGGAACATATGTATTTGCAAGATCCTTGTGTGTTAGACTGCCTAAGTGTTTTAGGTTCCTATGTTTTGGGTCTTCTTCCTGAACCTATCTACCATGAGGGAAAAGACCAAAGCCTGTAATTTCATATTGATTTTATTTGCATATGTTAATGTTCTAGTGGACTCCATTCCATCATGATACCTCCTCTCCTATACATAGGAGTATAT
>VDFB02133658.1:0-42225 GCA_007258455.2 Sequoia sempervirens | reverse complement strand
TTTATGTGAGCCTGTAAAATCTAGCTTTCGGATGGCTTTCCCAAACTTGCATTGGTCCTTGAATCCCAAGGTAAGAAACTAAGTTGGATAATACTTTAAGCATTTATTTTGAAACCTGGGAAGAATGAAATTTAAAATTCAATTAGAATCCTTTATTGTGTGATTCTACTTAAAAAAAATATACTGTAATTTTTTTTTCGATACATAAATCAAGGGTTGTATTCCACCCCTCATCCATCAATTGAAGAGCCTAAATAGGATGCAATAAGAAAGCAAAAGATTTGGTTATGTTAAACCAACTGTTAATTGGAACCAAACACTACCAACCAATAGAATTGAAAACTCAAAAATCATCCTACAGGCAAACCAGCTCTATTTTTATGGTAGGATTTGAGAACCATAAGGGAGGACTTCCTTGCAAAAGATTTCCTATTAGTGACAGAAGTCCAAACCCTTGGACCTGAGGAATTGGTAATGGAGCCCAAGATCACAAAAACTTGACCATTCACAAAAGGACACAAGTCTTGACAAGGACCACCATCCTAGAGAGCCAAAGGCAATCCATCTTTTTGCAAAGTAGGAATCTGGGGGGACCTAGGCTCCTCCATCGGAGGAGATACTTGCTTCGAAGGAGAAGATGATGAACTAGAGGGGTAGCCCTCTAAAGAAATCTTTTCTAGGAGCTCCAAAAACTTTAGTAGGGAGTAGGAGAAGTGCCACTAGGGAAACTGTGGTCAACTAAAATCAGCTAAAGATGAGAATCTGCTCCTTTCTACAAAGATGCTTGGCTGGGACTCTTGTGCTTTTTTCCTTCCACAATCCTTTGCCAAATGAACAAGGGCATGACAAACTCTACACCTAAATGATATTCTTCAATAATCTAGTCGCTCCTTCCAAATTTGACCTTCACCTTTGAGCCAAATCTCCTCTAGAAGACCCCACAACATATCAATTTCAACATTTAGATAAGCAGAAGTAGGATGGGCTTGAGAATCAGTTTCCAGAGATATAGAAATAAAGTTTCCCAAGGTATTGCCTATCACCTTAAAGCTGGAAGTGAGCCAAAATTGCAAGTGGGTGGTTAACCAACCTAACCCAAATGAACACCACAGAGAAAGTTTCAGTGGGAAGTTTGAATGCAGGATACCAAGGTGTCATACAATGAGAAACCTTACCCCACGACCAAGTGCATGTCTCTAGGAGAAACTGGCGTTCTTCCTCTGAGCCACAAATAGCTATAGTAAAATTTAAAAATAATTAAATAAAAATTAAATGAAAAAACCTGTGCATGTGCATGACTAAATCATTAGAGAGGAAGGGTTTATACGTCTTCGAAATCCAGGAGTGGAGATTTGCAAGAGTAGGCTAGAACTTGTGGAGTCTACAAATCAGCCCTATTTCAAAATAATGCTCGTCTTATTCTATAACTTCCAACTGGAGCTAAAGTAGGGGAATCCTCTCAGACTTCTTAACCACATTCTGAATCTCAACACCAATCTGACAATTATGGGTGAAAAGAATTTTATCTTTCTCAGCATAAGACATAGCTGAAACAAAATCGCCATCTCCACGCTAAGGGGTAGAGTGCGGAGGGACATACAGATGGATCTCATCGAAAGTTCGTAGAATCCTTTGCCGAAGCACTCACAATGGGATCAAACACCAAAAATATGCCACAAGTAGGATTCTTCTGGACAAATCTACCAAATTATTGCAACCCATAAAAACCATAGTCAACTCAGCAAAAGACATAGGGAACAACATTGGAGAAAGAGCAGAATGGGGCAAACCATCAGAACCACCCCTATTAGCAGGTGGATCAGTTTGAACAGTTGGAAAATGATCGGCAAGATGCGTGGGGGAAGGAGAGGCAACAAATTTGTGCGCAAGACTAGGAGAGGTAGGGGCAACAACATCCCACCTGGAAGCAGACCGTCAAAGCACTCCAGCAACAATAGAAGCAACAACAACAGAAGGTGCACCCCATCGCCATTCAGAGAGAAATAAAGATGCCAAAAATGATGCAGATCAGTAGAAGTGCGGGTGTGCTTGGGAGCAACAGAAGTTTCCATGAGTATAAAAAAAATTAACGTAAATTTGGGGTAGAGCTCATTTACCTACTTGAATATTAGTGATAAAGGTTTGATGCTAGTGCTATTTAAGAAATAGAATTTTAAGCGTTATATCAAGTGTAAACCTAGATATTATTGTATGATCATTTACGTGAGATATATCTGATATAAATTGGGAGTTCAATGGCCTCACTGCATTTTTGCTTATTTCCCTTTATTTCTAGCTTTTTTTGAGAAGTCAATTTTGACTTCAATTTTCATATTTTCATTCTGATGGTTTCAAAACCCTTTTTTATGGTGCACAGAGCACATGGTGTTACTGATTATTATACCAGGCTACTAGCTTAACCTTGGTAATTATCTCTCTCCAAAGGAGCGGACTAGTTGTCTTATGATTAATCCATCCTGGCTGTTCCAAAATGACAGCTGGCAGAAACTATGGTCAAGTGTTATGTGCAAGGCTTCATACAAATTTGTCTCTACTTGCTCGTTGATTCTACTGAAGGAAATTCTTTATGTTGAATGACGAATGTTACAAAATGGGGGATTTTAAACTGAACTGCAGTAGAAGTTAGAACCTTTGGCATAAATTTATCTCTTGGTCAAACAGTATCAAATGTCACAATAATCTTCAAAAGTATTTCAAGTTTCATTATATTTGCCTTTCTAACTCTTAGCAATTTTTCTTAATTGTCTGTTTCATTTGTACTTTCATAAATGCAAGCTTCCATAAATTATGCTATTAAGTAAGCTTTTTGTATGTCAGGAAGCTCTCAAAGCCCTATGGCGAGCAGCATTTCCTGATGTGGAACTATGGGGACTCATCTCAGAGCAGTGGAAAGATATGGGATGGCAAGGTTCAAATCCATCAACAGATTTTAGGTATGGTACTGCAAATGGCTCTCTTTTTCCTTTTGTTTAGTGAATTAATTAAAATCTTACACTTGTCCATGGGAATGAATGCATTATAAATATTAAAAGATTGCTTTTCTAAGAGTTCATCTCCTAGGGATATTTATTCAATTGACCTTCATGTGGATTTGCACCCAGCCTTTTCTTTGTGGGCCTGTGTTATCATCACCACATTAACACAGGAAGAATGTCTAGCAAGTCTTGAACTTAGGTTATCATCATGTCAATTGCTCTTCATTGCTACCAAACCAATGGCCTGCAGGGCTGTTCTTGGAAGCTCCTCTCATATAACAGCAGTAGTCATTTTTTATTTTTTCAAATAGTACTTACAGTCATTGAAAGTGAGATTTTCTCCCTTTGCAAGTACTGTTGGAACAAAGATTACTATAATGGTCAATATTAGAGCTAATAGTAGCATTAGCATACTAGATGAAATCACCTTAACATCATCTCTCATCATTTGAGTTGGAAGCATAAAATCTTTTATCCTGTAAGGCCTTACTTATTCACCAGTAGGGAAGAAGACATTTTTGATTTCCTACATATGGATTGTACACAAAAGAAGTATTAATAAAGATATTATAGTTGATTTTAGAGAAACAGCCACTAGATTTGTAATAAAATGTCTAATTCCTGAGATTGGTCATCACTAATTCTGTCAATATCTTTATGTTTTTGTTGATGAAAAGTACGTTTAAAGTGATCTCGAAAATGGAAAAAATGTCATATTATGTCTAATTCCTGAGATTGGTCACCACTATTTCTGTCAATATCTTTAATTTTTGTTGATGAAAAGGAAGTTTAAAATGATCTGGAAAATGAAAAAAAATGCCATTTTTTCAGGGGTGGCGGATTTGTTTCACTTGAGAACTTGCTCTTTTTTGCCAAAACATTTCCAGTATGTACACTTTGACTTTTTAAAGTTGCTTTCTTCTTGGCTATCTTAAGATATAAGATTTTCCTTTCCTACCAAAGTGGCATGTTTGTTTGATATTAGATAAAATTTAACTTGTTTTATATAAACATTGTCTGGTTATTAATGGAAGTGTATTATACTTTTCCTAAATGTTTGTGAAGTGCAGAAATCATTCCATAGGCTATTGTTGAAACAAGAAGGGAAGAGAGCCACCTGGGAGTATCCTTTTGCTATTGCAGGCATCAACATTTCTTTTATGTTAATACAGATGCTGGATCTATACTCAGGTCCTTCTTTACCTTGTCCAGGACATTGTCTAATATCATCTATAAATATTCTATAGAAGTATGTTCTTTTGATATTATGTCCAACAGTGAAAAATAAAATCATTTGCATGATAATTTTATTGAGTTGTATGCAAATTCTCTTTTAGTTCATTATTTTGGAGGGATCTCGCCAGCATAAACTTCTTGGCACACATTTATTCATAATTGATGGGTTCCAAAAAATAAAATGTGTTGAAAAGTGAATATTTTTTATACCTTTTTTGGCATCTTCCAGCAGTTAAGTTCCTCCAAGTAATTGGTATAGTTTAGATATTTCATTTTATGTCATATTTCAGTACATGGAGTATGTATACTTAAGTAATAAATTTCACGACTATTTGATGTGAGTAGTCATTTCTTCTATGACCTTTCTCCTAAGTTGCCAGTTTGAGTATGGTATTGGGTATGGAATCAGGTTTTGGTTTTGCCACTTGTGTAATTTTTTTCCCTTGGTATGGGTGGGAATGGCCATACTATTAAAAATATATAAAATTATTCATAATAACTATATACATATATTAAAAATAAATAAATATAAATATAAATATAAATAGGATATATATAAATATATCTATACTTATATATTTATTTATTCATAATGTCCATAAACAATAAATAATAAAGTCATAACTTTATAAATAATAAGTCTATAATTTATTAGTTATTATTTTACAATTTTATAAATAATTATTGATAATACATCTTGCCTTGTTTGGAAAAAGGACCCCACTCCATTTTTAAATGCTCTCTACTTTCTTCAAAGTGTTTCCCAATTCATATTTTAAAACCTGATTTAAGCCATGAAGGATTCCTTTAAAAAGTTTTGTTTGAAGTGGGAAAGATCAAACCGAGCATGTCCAAGCAAAAAGGTGTATGAGTAATGATGTGCTGACACTATATTCAATGCTCATTTATATTTAGCCTCTGTCCATGCCACTTGTTGAGCATACAAACAAAGTTTAATACTAGCAATAATGTGGTAAGTGGAACTCGTTATGTATTCATCCTCTAAAGATACCTTTGTCAACCTCCATCCACATGGAAGTCATGTAACTACGCAAATGAGAAAAGGGTTATCAATCAGTACTTGTTATTGAATAGATGCTTTCTACACTACAAAGTGTCTTCGAAGAATGCTAGAGGAAACAAGGGCTCATAGGGCTGAGTTTCCAATAGCCATGGATACTAACTAGATGACATTGTTCCAAGTATCAGCCTCTAAATGCACATTAGATGTTTCCTATTTCAAAGAAACCAAAAATTGATTAAGGCAGCGAAGAGCAGAAGTATCAAAGGGTTACACATTTTCAAATGACTCAAAACATCCCAAGAGGTACATTGAGATCCAATCCTAGTAGATTCCAAATGGATCCATGATAGAATTGGAGGTGCCTAGAACAGTTTTTTAATATAATTTGGGTTCAAAATTATTTTTTGTTTTCATCTAGGTTCTTCTAGGAATGGCCAACTCTTGCCTAGGTTTGCGTAGAGGTCTTGGTGAACGTAGGCTGAACCCATACCCATATTTAGACTTGTTCTATTTGGTATGATGTTGATGCGCAAAATAGAAGAACCTTGTAGCTTAGCCTCTTTCATTTACATTGGTTAGAATCAAGGCATGATGACCCACAAGGCAAACAAGAATCTCTAAAAGATAGTATTGGATAGAAAAGTGATGCTAACACATCCTCCTTGACTCACAATTATTATCAATGTGGGATCTTATAATTGTCCATAAAAGAATAACAGAGACTAAGTAAACCTTGGGCATGCAAAAAGAAGGTTTAGAAATTTCCCCAACATCCATGGTTGATAGTCATCTATTAATGGAGAGGATGCTAGTAATACAAGTCTAGTTGGATCTCCTAGAATGCGGGTGAGTAGTTCTAGTATGATCTCTAGGCTAAGGAGTGGATCCACTACATCTAGTACAAGAAGAGAAGGGAAAAGGTATCCCCTTAACTTCTTGTAGAAGAAAAATTGGTTTTTCCGATCTATCAACAACCACAAATGTAAGTATAGGTCTAGAGGAAACTTAATGCCACCATTTGTGGGATAGATTGAAAGAATGAGGTAGATCTTTAGTCGTCATATTCCTCCACAAAGTTTGACTCTTGAATGTGACTTCTTTTCAAAGGTCAAGGACCAAGCACCTTTGATTGGGGTAATAGAATAAGGTAGTGAGTGACCTTGTAACTGCTCATAGAAGAACACATGGTCTCACCCATAGCTTGAAAACTTCAAGGAAAAATTGACAGGCCTAAAAGTTTACTCAAACTCACATTAAAGATAACACATTTGCAAAATAATCTTAAGATAATGCATTCAACCGAATCTATAGAATTGATAAGTAGATTTGCATTCATTTATAGATCAAAGAAGAAGTTTGGTACACATCATAGTGTCAAAAGATCATAAATTTCATACATCATAGTGTCATATGACCATAATAACATCTTGTGCTACTGCATATACCAACCATTCTACTTCTGCTCATATGAAAAAAGCCTCTTGTATAACCTTGGGCATCACTTTATCACAAAGAAAAACATCTCTTCCAAGGATTCATGCAACATGATATTTGAGGTAGTTGATGCCTCTTCTCATCTTCAATTGACAATAATTGCATACTACTAGTCATGATTGCCCCCTTGGGGTCCAATACTTTCATGTAGGGTCTCTAGGGTTACCACAATCTCTATTGCTTCCCAATGTCATATCTTAAACAAAAATTGAATTTGAAACACTATCATAAACAAAAAGAAGATTCATTCATTCTTGGATTTTGTATAGGAGCGAATTTGCACCCCTTACGCAAATTCCCCTTTTGTACATCCTCACCTTAGAAAACCAAATTTGAAGGCAAAATTCCACATCAGCTTGTTGACTTCTTTCCACTTGGCGTCTGTCCTTTGTGTCAGTGGAAGGATATTTGTCGGGGACGCTTGCGCGACGCGCAGACTTCCATGTGGCGTGCTTACATCCCTGACGGATTTTTGCATCTGAAGCTGGTAGAGGCATTACACTTCCCATTGGGAATAGTTTGTAATGTCCCTCTTCAACCAACTGACCCCGAAAACGGTAGATTCTCTCCCTTCTTCAAATTGATCCATTCTCATTCCATTTCATCTTCTAAGCATTCAACTAATCTTTTTTACATCACTTCTTGCATTCTCAGCCTTCATTTTCACTCTTAACAACACTCTAACACTCCATTGCAACAACACTCTATCAACTTCGTCAAGCAAGTGTGAAGCAAGCCATTGTAGTAGGGCTTGAGGTTTTGCAACACCTCCCTTCATCACAGTCGAGGCTGTGGTGATTGTTCAAGTTCTCTTTCTCCATCATTGGCTAGTGAGCTCTTGGTGGAGGTGGTAGCATTTTCACTCCTCTCCTTTATGATTTGGTTGAGTAGCTATATACTGTTTTGAAGTGTTATTCGTGTGCTTTCTTTCTTTACTTCTTTATCATATGTTTCTTTATCGCTGCTATTTGGCTGTCTGTGGAGGTGGAAACACCAAAACAGGGGTTTGATTGAGGCAGGCCCCTATACAGCCCCAACAAATTTCCCCTCTTTCTTGTGTGTAGGTGGAGGTGCACTTGGAGCTAGCTAGCGAACAGGCACTTTTGTGAAATTTTCTTTGTCACCTTAGTTCTAGTTTATTTACTTTATCATTTTAGTATTTACTTTGCATACTTTCTCATTCTGTTCTTACCATCAAGATTATACTAGCTAGGCTATTAGTAGGTTTTTTTGGTAGTTTCTCTGTGTTCATTGTTTTTTGGCTGTATGGACGCCAGTGCGCCCGAGAGACACCAATGCGCCGTACTGTCGTCCTAGAACTGTGCTGCCGTCATCGGGCAGAGAGTTGTGTGAGGCACAAAACCGAATCCAAAAAGCCAGCTCGCCTAGCCCAGACTATAGTTTGGGTCTGCAAAGTGATTGAAAGACTTTATAGTGCTCATCATTCTCGTCCTTCACATGAAACACCCCTTTAGAGTGAGGTAAGTTAGGGCAGCCTTCCGCTCTTGGCTCTCTGTGACTTGAGGCCTTGACGTGGTTGGTCCCCCTCTCTTAAAGATTTTAAAATATAAACCCTATTAGCTAACTAAATAACATTAACAAATAAAAAACAGAAAATAAAACCCTAGAATGAGAGGGAAAAACAAAATTAATCTGAAAATATAAAACACAAGCAGGGACATTGTTATATACCTTTCAAGTGCTGCCAAAGAACACATCAAATCAGTCCAAAGTCATGTAATTTCCTTTGAAAGTCATTTGCATATGCATTGAATATTTTCAATATGTTGAGGGAGTGAGAATTGGAAGAAGAAATTGTGGAAATGATGGATTTTAATTCTTTTTTACTGCTGATACATTGGGTGAGTTTTTCCTTCTAACTCACAAATCATAGGAAGTTTTTGGGTGAATAACTCATCAAGAACCTGCCCAAAACATGTTTGGCGAGTTACTTGCCCATGAGGTTTGCCTCATGGTTACTACATGAGTAAACAAGTTTTTAAACAGTGGTTTATAGTTCACTAATCTAACAACAATGCATAGGTCATCATAGGTCCGTAGGATGCCTAACACCACCAACTTGTGGAATAGGTTGAAGAATGAAATAGTTACTCTTTGAAGCCTCTTACAAATCTTGACTCTTTAAGATGACTCCTTTATGGAGGGGAATGGACAAGCATCTCTGATCATTGTGGTGGAAGAAGTAGTGGGTGATCCTATTGAATTTTTATACACACAATAATAGACCCCCAAGATCTTGTACTAGATGTGAGATCTAAAAAGTGCTCTTTTATCTCCACTTCTTTGATTGTGGAAAATAAGCATATCATATCCCATCACAAAATGTGGTTATCAATCTCAATCTATGCACTGTCAGAAAACTTTCAGTTACCCAAGTGTATTCTTGAGGCCATGAGTTCAAAGGCATTGAATATAGTTCGTGTGGATGATAATGTCATCAATATGAAAACATTTAGCTTAGAAAAACTATCCTAGAATTGAATGGCTGTGATGTATGTCCTTCCTATGGCTTTGGCTTTGTTAATTAGTGTTAGGCACTTTCTAATCTAGAGAAGTTGTGGTCAAATACTATAAAATATAAATGAAATACATGTTGAGGGTTATCGTGTTTTTCTTTTGATCCATTTAAGAGTCCATGTTTAAAGGTTTAACTGTTGTTCCTCCTATCAATTTGTAGATGCTATTTCTAGGAAGTCTCAGGTTGTAGTATGCAAGTCATTGGTTTTACCTTTTAACCATTTTGTTGATATTCTAGTAGGCCACTCAGCAGAACTCAAGATTAAAATATAAAAGTAGTGTATTTTGAAAGAGATTGATGCTAGTAGGCTAAGATGATTGGCTAGGACAACTTGTTTACTTATTTTGGAAAGCACATAATGACACCCAAACCTTGAGACTATCAAGTTTAATATTATAGGCATTATTTTGTTTTTGTGGGAGATTTTGAGAGAGGAAAACACATGTTGCTACCTGGGATAAATTAAGTATGTAAGAATTCTACCTTTTAGACTATGAAAGTAACAAATATAATGACGTAAAAACTTTATGGAACAATTAATTGTCAGATTAGGAGATAAGAATGGAAGTGAATCTAAAGGGCTTCATGCTCTTTCACATAGACAGGTGGAAAGAATTTAACATCAAGACCATGGATGAGGCATGCATCAAGGTAATAAGTGTGCAAGCTAATAATTTGGAGTTAAACATTGAACATAAGAATTTACATTTAAAAAATATAAGATTTGAAGTTTGTTGGAAGAATGAATGCACAAAGTTCGATAGAATTGGAAGACACACACTTCAATGAGCATGACTTGTACTTATTATTGAATGGGGAAGTTACATTAGTAGTCGTAACTTACATTGTAAGTTACCTTTAAGATAACAAAATGATGTTATCACATCATTAACATACATTACTGAACATTAGTAGTCATTGCTAAATTCTATCTAATAAAGTAAACAAAGTCCCTCCAACATAAGATATCTAGAAATCCGAAGATTGCAAATGCCAATCAATGGAATAATGTAGGGTCTAGACACTAGTTCACTAGGTAGATTATACATAAGTGGGGTGTGAGGATTGTTGGTTCTAGCATTTAGAGAATGAATTGGATAGAAATTAATGAATCGGATGCAAGAAGAACAACATATTAAAATACTAGTCCTAGACATCAAGGGTTTGACAATCATAATGAAGTAGAAAGAAGCTAAAGCTCCAACAAAGGAACAAGTCACAAATTCAAATTAAAAGGAATTGTGCATAGTTGTCTTCCATTTGGAATGGTATAAGTATCTTATATTTGACAAGCTGGCTTGCTGCCACATTCAAACACAAGAAATAAAAAGGAAAGAAATTATATTAATGTCCACAAGTGACCAATTCAAGTCTTTGGAACTCAGCAAGTACATCCAATTACAATAGCATGAGGGAGCCCTAGAAAAGGCTCTAGAATCAGATTACATATTTAAAACTAACTAGAGTACAAAATTGTAACTAGAGAGGAGGCTTGTGAAGGTGGAGGATGGAGTAGGGGAAGATCAGCATGAAAAATTTAGGAAAGATAATGAATGGTGAAGGGAAAAGGTGATATTGTCAAAATAGATGGAGAGAAGAAAGAGGTCAATGTTGGGGAAAAAAATGACAAGAGTGTTTTGAGTGTTACTTTAGTAGAACATACCTAAGCATCAACAATTACTAGGAGATAGATAGTAGCTTCCCACATTTAGTGGGAGTTGAGATCCAATACTTCACTGCTATGCCTATGAAACAATATGGAACACAAGTGATGAAGAACATAAATCTTTTTGGATGAAGACATTTTCTAACATAGTGAAAGAAAAATGAAATAAATTATATTAATCTCTATGAATTACCTAGAATAGGTCAAAGGGACTAGGATGAACATTAGGTACAATAGAAAAGAATTATGTAGGAGGGGGCATTTATTCAAAGCACAAGCAATAAAGCAAGAAAAGTAGGAAAAACAAAGGATTAGATAAATGAGGGTTAGCCCAACAAGGTAACCCACAAATTAGTACAAGTATGCATAGAAGTGTGAGAGGAAGAACCCACAAAGTAGTGGAAATAGATGAAGACCACCCATGTGGGGAGCCAAAAACCTCAACTACCAGTATTTTGAGATGTGTTGGAGGAACCAACAATATTATAATTGATCACTATAGGAGTAACAATGTAGAGTCAGAGAATGCTTGATGGGGAAGGTCCAGGGCTAAGGTTGGGTAAGATAATCTTAAAGGCAATTGATTCCACATTGAAATCCTCCTAATACTCAAAGCAAAAGAACTATTGGTGGTAGAGAAGAAACTAGTAATGTGGGCCTGCCCTTGAGGTTTGTGCCATCAAAGAGGGGTGTTATAGGGTCACTAATGTTGGAAGATATACAACCATGACCATTAGAATGAGAGGTTTGAGATTTGGAGGAGTCTTAGTTGTAGTAAATTGTAGGAATGAGCAATGCCTCATTGATCTATCTCCATATGTACATGAATCAATAGTATCCATAAGGTGATTAATGCCTCCAACATCTATGAAAGGTTGAAATAAGGAAATAATCAATTAGTTAGATCTTGGACCACCATGGAAAGATTTATGCTTCTTGAAGAAATAGGGTCAAGCATCTTTGATTAGGGTAGCTAAAGAAAGTGGATAGATAACCACTAGAATCTTTGCATCAACATTAGCTCCCATAGATTTTGTAGTAGACTCAACACCAAAAATAATGATGCTCCTCAAATTCAACCTCTCAAAAAGAACAAAAGTAGAGAATGCCTTCATTTTGTAAAATACAGTGGCTCACCTTAACATGAAGTTGATGTGAGCACACTTGCAACTAGCCAAAAGGAGTCCTCAAACCATGAGACTAATGACATCAAAGATAATTGGGTTGAACAATGGTCCCATTTGTGATCTATAAAATTTACTCGACGTGGAAGGCTAGTTCAGGGTTGAGAGAGTTTAGAGGTTAGGTTCAAGTAACCTAGGTGTATTGATGGTAAGTGTCCTCTTTGATGGATCAATTGAGCACCTCTTTCCTTGGAAGAAGGTGATGAAGTGTATGTAAGGAATAATTGAAAGGACAAATTTTTTCCAAAGAAATGCGTATGGATTGGAAAAGCAAATGGACCTTGGAGAAATAACACTGCAAATGTTTGGATGGACATAAAGAGACAATCTCCTCTAATGAACAAAATGTCCAACACATATATCTTCCACAAGACTAAGTAGAACCACTCATGGACCTAAGCTTATGTATACAAGTGAGAGAAAAAAGACAAACAATTGATGTAAACTTCTTGTCAATCATTTTATGTCACAAAATTAGTTCAAAATGTGTTTTCGGAAAATAATTAAGGTGGTTGTTGATGATAATGAATTCATTGCTAAAATTTATAAATTAAAATAAGAACCAAGTTTAAATTTTTTTCTTGAACTTTTATTATCATTTTAGATTAATTAGTTGGGGAATCTTATGAGGCCTCCGTCTGTGAAAAACAATCCAAGGAAAAACTACATATTTCTTACCTCTTTTTATACAAGATCTTAAAATCTTTTGAGAAGAAGCATTTTTCTTTGATTTTTCTTTTTTGTTGTCCACCTCCTCCTTTGGGAGACACAACCTTCATGTCGAGATCCTTCTATACCTTAAAACCCTTATTAGTTGGGAAATCCTCTTTAGAAGAATGGGGATCCAGCCATTTAGACCCCTACAATTCTAAATATTTTGCATCACTGGCTGAAGTAGCTTCCAATCGTGTCAACACTTCTTGCCATAATAGCTCAAAACAACTTTGTTGCCCATAAAAGGTGCATCCCTAGGCTTCATCAAATCCTCCTATTATGGTGTGTTAGGGATAGAAGGCCTTTTTGCCATTTCAACATCTTTGCCTACAAAAGAAACAACTGCCAAATTCTTTATTTTCTTTTGATTCCAACCTATACTATTAGCCACAAAATCCTCTAACTTAGACACTTCTTTCATTTAAGCCATAGAGGCCCCATTTGGAAAAATTAGATTGGTATTGAGAGAATCAAATACCAGGAGAAGCCAATTTGATGGTGCAATTTCACATCTTGCCACCACATTACCTTACTAGGATTATGCTTTTCCTCTAAACACAAACCGAACAAATGACCAAGACCAAAACCGTTCCAACATTTGAAAGCTAGCTTCTCATAATCGAGAGCCTACTTCTAGATAATATCTCCAACTTTCAGCCAAATATTTGACAAAAGACCCAAAGATAAGTCCAAATCTACCAAAAAATGCACATAAGTTGAGTGGGAGTCCTCAGGGTTTAAAGAGAGATGGAAACAAATTTACCTAAGGAATTGCCAATGTTCTCCAGCAAAGAGGGAAGCCAAAAGTGCAAAGGTAGATTAGGTATTCTCACTTGAATCAAAACAAACTTTATTTTTTTGGTTGAAGGATTAAAACCTTGGTACCAAGGTTTGAAAAAAGGAGAAGCATTCTTTCAACCCGATAGACCCTTCTCTAAAATATAATTTTTGTTTTCTATAGATTCACAGACTATAATGGAGAAGCCTTGGGAACAAGGTTCAGCAAGAAAGGGTTTCCAAGAAAGGGTTGATGTAACTCTGACAGAATAGGCTAAAGATTGTTGAACTTGTAAATCAAGGCTGACTTTGAGCAATGCCAACTTCCTCTATAATTTCATCATTTAGCACCAAGAATAGAATCTTCTCTGTTATTTCTAACATCTGCCCTAAACCCCCTTTCCTACTAGTTAGAACTTTCATAGGAGATAAAAGCTTGCCACCCTTTGGAGCCTCAGACATTATATGACCTTTGACTTTCTCCCCACCAACAACTTTTGAAAACATTTGTGCAAAGTATGCATATTAGAACAAGGACCCAAATGCAAATACCCATCTGTATTCTTCTTTTGCACTCCATTTGAAACCGACTACTTGCCCATAGTAGGAGAATGATAGAAACCTTTAGAAAGGAGCTATTCTTTGCATGGTAACTAGAGAAACTTTTACCGTCAGCTCCATCATGCTTAGAAGCCAAGATTTTGGAGGTTCCATCATTAGTGCTTACTGCATGTACAACAGCATTCATTTTCCTTCCAATCAATATTTCAATTGTGCCATTACGTATATTTTTATTTCAGTGTTCTTTATTAAGGATAAATTTTATTGGCGTATAGAGGGACATTAACATCAAAACAAAGATACAAAAGAGAAATCACACCCAGTACTAGTCTTCAATGTATAAGAAACAAAGACACAAGTAGAAAAGAAAATCCACAAAATCACAAAGGATCCGATCCAACTGTATGGCTGCTTTATTACATCATAACATTGATCATAGGATCACCAAACATTCAAAACAAAGAAAATCATATCATTCCCTGCCACTTGTTGGGTACTTCTTGTCAACAACACTTGGAGTGCTCTCTCCTTCTTCTATATGATATCAAATGTATATGTTTCTTGTAAAAGATCATAAAGTTTCTCTATGCCAATCACAACCATCCTCGGAGCTACCCATGTCTCTTTGACTCTTATCTTTTGCATCATCCAAGTGATGACGCAAATTAGATCGATTACCCTTCTCTCAAGGTTTTGTAGACCAACTTACTAAACTCTTTAACTTCCTTTTCTAGGTGTTCCATTCCAACAACTAGATTCCCATTCTTTAATTAGGTCCAAAGTTCCTTCGCTTTCTGCTTGGCCTCAATATTTTCAACCATTCCTTTTCCCTTCTCATTTCTTCATAATTGAGGCTGATGGCATCCTCCCTTTCACTCAATGTTCTCTCTTTTCCTTTCCCCACACATTCTTTCTTGGCATCACTAGCAACTTCCAAAGATGGAAGATTGTTTTCAAGTTTGCACATTTTGTACAATTAACCTAAGACAAATGCACAAGACTCTAATCTTTAAGATTCTTGTGAAAAGCCAAATGCTTATTTTTCCCCTCATTCTGCTCATTATGCACATCTTTCCTTCTTTTGCAACTGCAGTCCTCTCAACCTGTATCTTTTCTTTTACCCACCAAGAAGGTTGGAAGCATAGAGGGAAAGGCTGCCACTTGTTTTTGCCATAGGAAACATGTTTGGCAAGTGAGCAGCTCCCTTCTGACTTTGTGCCTTTCATAACTTGTCCTTTCCTCATTCCTTTCTCTCATTCAGTAATGCGCTACATTTATGCTCCTGCTACTCAAGACCTTGGATCTTTCCTTTCATCACCACCACAATTTTGTTGGTTAGTACTATCTGCTCTCAAGGAATCTGAGATATCAATTTTTTATAAATGGTGAACCTCTGTATCCATAGTTAGCAGAAAAGATTGAAGAATACATATTTCCTTGGACAAGGCAGTCCAACACCTATATCAGTTGGGGCCAAATCACAAAGGATGGCAGCATCTGCATTTCCTCATTTAGGCCTGTGCAACTTCTCATCCCAAAAGATAACTGGATATCTTCACTCCTCCAACACACAACAAAAATGAAGGGAACTTCATAAACTGAGATTGGAAGAGAGACAGAGGGTACTTTATATGTGCATTCATACAAAGAGGAATGAGATTTCCCACATGATGCTTAACTCTGGAAGAAATAAACATCTATGCTCTTCCATCAAAGAACATTGCAGCTCATTGCTTGCATCCTTGTCCAATAGTGACAACAGTCTGCATAAAAAATTCTTTCATGTCCTGCTTTTTTTAACTTGTAAAAACTGTTACCTCCTTCCTCTTCAGCCTCCATCTTCAAGCAAAACAGGTTTTAAAACCAGAAGCAAAAACACTACAAACCTTCCAAAATTACCCACTTCCAAAACACCCACTCCTCACCAAGGATTTATCAAGAAAAAATCCTTCTGACTTTGTGCGTTTCATAACTTGTCCTTTCCTCATTCCTTTCTCTCATTCAGTAATGCGCCACGTTTATGCTCCTGCTACTCAAGACCTTGGATCTTTCCTTTCATCACCACCACAATTTTGTTGGTTAGTACTCTCTGCTCTCAAGGAATCTGAGATCAATTTTTTATAAATGATGAACCTCTGTATCCATAGTTAGCAGAAAAGATTGAAGAATACATATTTCCTTGGACAAGGCAGTCCAACACCTATATCAGTTGGGGCCAAATCACAAAGGATGGCAGCATCTGCATTTCCTCATTTAGGCCTGTGCAACTTCTCATCCCAAAAGATAACTGGATATCTTCACTCCTCCAACACACAACAAAAATGAAGGGAACTTCATAAACTGAGATTGGAACAGAGACAGAGGGTACTTTATATATGCATTCAAATACAAAGAGGAATGACATTTCCCACATGATGCTTAACTCTGGAAGAAATAAACATCTATGCTCTTCCATCAAAGAACATTGCAGCTCATTGCTTGCCTCCTTGTCCAATAGTGACAACAGTCTGCATAAAAAATTCTTTCATGTCCTGCTTTTTTTTAACTTGTAAAAACTTTTACCTCCTTCCTCTCCAGCCTCCATCTTCAAGCAAAACAGGTTCTAAAACCAGAAGCAAAAACACTACAAACCTTCCAAAATTACCCACTTCCAAAACACCCACTCCTCACCAAGGATTTATCAAGAAAAAATCCTTCCCCAAGTCAAACCAACAGAACCTTTGTCAAAACCTCCTGCGACAGTTGTTGACTACTACAACCATGAAGAAAAACACAGAAGCACCCAAAGGCATGAAATGAAAATAAGTTTAAAGAAGAGGGAGAGGAGGGAGTAATTTTTTTACAGCCCCTAACTTGCTTTTAAGAAAACATTCAGAAGGTAATAAAGGTTCTCGAACCATCAATCTTTGTAATTGTCAATATAAAATAAACTTTATAACTCCAAATATATATACTCTTCCTTTAAATTATCTTTGTACTAAATACCTGGAACAACTGCAATAATGGACAACACATATGGAACATAAGGTTATTCTTATGGGAGATATGAACTGTTCAAAAATTTTGAAGAGAGAAATGGGGTACAGATTTTAATCATGGGGTGGCATGAATGCTTTTAGCTCTCATCACCAACAATATTCTCATTGCTTTGGAATTGCTAAGGGGATCTTATCATGGACTAACAAAAGAAAACAAACTTCGTGTTTCCTTTGTGTTTTATGTATTAAGGTTGATAGACCTCGTTGTTTCTGTAGTAGTATAAGGTCAATCTAGTTGCTGCTGACTATTGTGTTGAGCATTTGGATTGTTGGAGAATCTAATTCCCTTGTTCCATGGGAATATTTGCATCATTAGAGCTTGCTTGATTTAAGATTGAATGACAGATTTTGGAATCATTGATTGATTAGGTTTAGTTGTTTGCAATGTCCCCAATCAGGAACCTTGGGAAATATATGCATTTTTTTATATTTTATTATTATAGAAGACTGAAACTAAATGCTAAAATATGCAACTAAACCCTACACTACTTATGATCAGTAATAATAAATTTCAGGAAATTTTATAAACATCCATTCATTAAAAGAAGAGTGATTAATCAGCATATCCAATGATAAATGGTGCCAAATTTATTACAGAAACCTTCAAATCCAAGTGTAATTCTGTGGCGACTCATGAAACATCTTGAAATGCTAAATCTTATATTAACACAATGTATTGTAATGCATATTTGACAGTGTAATCAATTTGACCTGACAAGACTAAAATTGATTTATTTATAAATCCTTCCTAGATGCCCCTGACGCAGCATTTTTTCATTTGCAGCAAAACCAAAGACAGTAGCTGGGATAAACTTTTTGAAGATCCTTGCAGGTATGTATGAAAGCATTTGGAGATTTTCATCATGAATTATCGGCCAGAGAAATATCTTGAGACAGATTAAGCTGAATGGTCTTCACGTTTTTAACTTCTTCTAGATTTGATTTCTTGCAGAAGAGGAGATGGCATTTGATTTGCTTTATTGTGTAGCATTTGAGATGATTGATGCCCAATGGCTTGCTATGCATGCTTCATACATGGAATTTAATGTACAGATTCTCTCCTTTCTTCTTGTACAATTGGCATGCGTTTTAAGTTAGATGATTGGTACATGATTTTCTGGATTTGGATACTTTTTGACTGCAGGAGGTTCTGAAAGCTGCACAGAGACAGCTAGAACGAGAACTCTCTTTAGATGATATCAATCAAATTCAAGATCTGCCAGCATACAATCTCTTGTATCAATAGTAGCATTCCTATTGATTTTTGTCAATGATATATGAGAAGCTTGTTAGAGTAGACTGTAGAGTGCTAAATCTTCTTAATGTTTGTGGATGTTTGGCTCACTAACTTGTATTTACATTTAAATTCAACCTAATTCAAGATGATTAGGATTACTTCTTACCTCTATGTTGTCTGTCGGAACCTTGCATTGGTGTAGGGCCTATATAACTTGTTATTGATTTCATAAAATGTAAAACATTCAATATTTGTGATTTATTTCGATCATGTAATATTTAATGACTGTACATAAAAACATTTTTTTCTCCTTTTTAAGGAGGATAGTCTGATGTTCTTGTCTTATTCTGATTGCATATTCTGTCCAATGTTTTGAATTCACTAAACTGTACTTGTAGGAAGATGTTTCTGTTTTTTCTCTTGTTTCTCAGTATGATAGAAGAAAGTTTTTTCATGGCACTATGTGTCATGTTATGGCCAAATTACAGTAGTTGATCTTTTTTGCACAATTCCTCGATATAATATTGTCAAATTTTAGGACACTTGATAATCTTAATTTTCTCAGAACAGTCTTGAGGACTGACATTTTCTCTGTGTTTACTCATAAGATGGTAAGAACACTGAATGGAAATAGATGAAATAATAATTTTTTTCTTTTCTTTTTCCTAAACAATTTGCCACATTCATGTGGTCTGTACAACTCTCTAACTACATTTTTATTTACTTAATTTTTCCTTAGAAAGAAATAAGCATTGGGTAAGCTGTCCAGTTTACCAGACTGAGATGTCAAAATCAGAACAAGGTTAATTAATTGCGCATAATACAATATTCTGCAAAATGATTTTTTATAAGCAAAAATTAGAAGAAAGGCTTTCCAGTAGTTGTATATGGACTTCAGGAAACTCTGGAAGCTTATGGATTATGCATAAGCCCTTTAGTTTGTTGAATACTCATACTAAGTCTAGCCATTCCATTGTTAGCCATTTGAAAACCAACAGGCCTGTGTATAAGGTTGCCGGGGAAAATGCTTGTAACCTATAATTAAAACTTGTACAAGGTACTTTCCTATTCAACAATTTCTTTCTGTCTAACTGGAATGTGTAGTGATAGATAAATAATGAATAAGAATTTTCACATGCTGGGCTTCTCCATTTTAAATTTGAGGTAGTAATGTGAACCCTCTCACAGTGTACATGTGAGAGGATTGTATCACTAACGTTTCTAACTCGGTCAAGGCATTTGGCCTCTTAAAATCACTGGATATGTATGCTATAAATACCTAGCGATACAACTTTATTAGAAATCTACGAGTTTCCATTAAAATTCAACTGATTTCAATAAATTGCGTTTACATAACAAATTTGTTCAGGCACAATGGATCTACAGATTTGCTAAGAATTACAACTGTCTTGCATTCAAAGTTTAATCTGTATACTACTATGCATAATGCATAAGTTAAATGAAAATACATGTTTTATATTGTACATAGTCTATACAGAAACACTTAAGCATAAACATTCATTGGTACCCACATGTTATAATTTTTCTTCTCATTGCATTAAGACAATTTCATACACACACTGAATTATTGTGAGTTGCAATTATAATCCTAATTAAGACATGGTTGCGTCATAGTCTGCTTGATATGATGAGCAACTTGTATCAAAACTCAATGTGTTATATTATAATATTACTGAGGACAAGGTGGCATGTTTGGATCAGATTTTATGGAGAGCAGGTTTATACTTATGGCTGTGTTTAGTGACTATCTTACGCAATTTACTAGTTCTTAATTGGACAATGAACAAACTTTAATTCAGAAACAAGGAAGATCAAACTTGTTACTGCCAAAAAATCTCCATTACAGTATATAATGGTGCCAATGAGCTTTGAAATGAGGCTTGTATTCAGGATCTCTTAGATCAGCAAGGAGCTGTCTATACTTCACAAATATATATCCCGTGTCTAGTGATCCTTAGGCTATTATATGATGTGAAGATGTATAGGTAATTACAAGTTTCTAGGAAAAGAAAGCTTAAAAGAACGCCTTGCCATTCCCTTAGGCCTTACAATTGTTATATGACATTCTTGAGGCTTATGAATGATGTTTTTGATTAGGAAAAGAGGAAAATAAGGACCCCCATCCATACAAGAACCAAACAATAGAGTCAAAACAGGGCCCAAAAAGGATACCACCAAAAGAGACCATTACGCAAACAACAAAAGAAGAAAAACACTTTTGTTTGTTTGTTTTGGAGGACGAGTGTGTAGTGGGGTAGGGGTAGCGGTAGGGGAGGAAGGGGGGATGGGGGTGGTGTTGGGCGGAGGGGGAGAGGGTCAAAATTATGGTTGACTAAAGGTGGTGCATGTGGACTTTTGATTGTAGACAACATCAACCCACCACATGATCACATTGACTTTGTTTTTGGCATGCAACTAAACATGTTATAATCAAATGTAAAGAAATTTAACTAATGTGACTCCACACTTGATTCCCATGTGGTTGCATTTAGTAATTGCACCTCCATACTTGTGTGTATGAGATGGTTTGGAGATATGAAAAGACACTTCCTTTAATGCTACACTACACAACATTAAACAATGCACGTGTGTTCATCACCATTCTTCCCTAAATCTGATTGCATTTTCAACCTATAGTTATTAATTTTTTCTTTGCTTGCAAGTGATGACTTTGAAGGGATTGCATGAAAATAATGTGGTCTATGTTGAGAGAATGTGGAGGTCTACTAAGTGCTCTTTCTTAATACCCTTGTTGATCTAGTTTCGGATGGAAGGTGAGATCATCATACTTGTTTAGCGTTTTGATGGTGTTTTCTCAATTCACTCCTTTGTCTAGCTTCAAATGGAAGGTGAGGTCATCATAACTCACTAAGGCAATGATGTACCACATTTTTTTGTTTCTATTTTGAACATTTTGAATATTTTACTATCCATTATTTATAAATTTGTAATGGATAATTGATAGTCCTAGTGTTTGTGAAATACATTATGAATTTAAAAAGACTATCAAGTATCTCTAAAGCCATAATAATGGCTGGTACATTGTTGAGTTGAATGGCTATTTCTTTTTCCTTTACCTAAATACATGTCTAATAGTTGTTTATTCTTTTGTGTTTGGCTAATTTCTTGTAGTATATGTAGAATGATATCTCAAAGAAAAACAATTTTATGAAACTGTAACATCCATTTTGTTGTGTTTATGAACACAATTTTATGTGCTTTCTTTTGCATTTTGCAACAAAATGTTCATTACAAAAATTTAAATATTTTGTTCAACCATCACTATGACATATTAAACTTGAATTACAAATTTAAATATCAAGTCCTTTCAATTGCTACAATATATAGACCTTTTTTCCACAATTGGTGATCAAGATTTTGATTTAGAAAAAGAAGAGTAAAGTTGGATCCGCTCTTGATTATATTGAAAGCCTAATAATGACCGCTACATTGGATTCAACTATATTTCTTTACTTTGAATTATGCATTCAACATTTTTTAGTGCTTGAAAAGTCAATCTCTCTATCATAAAATTTGTATAGATTTTAGGACCACTTTTTATTTTTTCCTAAGTTTTGGTTAAAGAAGTGAGTTGTAATTGATAGTGTTAGTAGGGTTAGAAACAATTTTTGGAACCATGCATTTTCTAAAAATTCAAACCATTCTAGTTTCTATTGGATTTTAGAGTGTATACAAAAACTAATAATACTATAATTTTTCATTCAATAATATATTACATATATATACAATTTCCATATCCTATTTTATAGGAAACCTCCTATAACAACTCTCCTAAATATATGAGTTGTACATATCCTATTTTATAGGAAACCTTGTATAACAACTATCCTAAATATATGAGTTGTTTTAAAAATTCGTACAACCAAATAATTCTATATTCCTATACATATGACTAACAAACCTAACAAATAATTATCATATGCATCCTATGATGTAATATATGATGCAATATTCCTAACACCCCCCCATATTACATCATTCTCCTAATGGGGACAAGTTGACCAACAATACTTGATGAACACATTCAATAGTTCATCCTAAGGTATGAGTAGAGATGTACACATTTACTCATGAGAAGTAGAAGTGGAACTAGCCTCACTATGTTCACTATACTTTCATCCAAGGATAGGGACTAACACATCTACCCATGGTTTTACAAGTTTGGATAGGGACAAACACATCTATCCAACATCAAGGTTATGGATAGGGACACACACATTTGCTCACAACAATTATGACTAGGGACAAACACATCCAATCATAATTACCAACTCTTGTGACTGGGGACAAACACTTCCAATCACTTATGCCATCTTGTGAATGGCGACAAACACATCCATTCACTAAGAACCAATAATTGTGATTAAGGACATACTCATCCAACCACAACATCAAAAGATTGAGAACTAAGTCCTCGTTATGTATGCAACCACCATTATAGATCATTGCCGCTTTGATCACAAATGATAAGAGATGGTTGCCGCTACCACCTAGAAACTGATCTTGGATTTAGTAATTTTGACACAATTTGTTTGGTCACTAATGCAATTTCATGACCCTGTTGCTAATGAATGACGAGAGGTTGTAGAATTCCTCCAGCCTCATGTGCCTCCATCCTCCAATATTGCCCCTCTTTTGTGAATTGGTGCCTATTATGTTGCCCTTCTACTTCAGCTTTATCTCAAATCTCCTCCATATTTGAGATCATGACTAAACAGTAGGAAAAGGGAATCGTCATAGCTTTTGGAAACTCCTTAAGCATTCTTCCTCTACTTTCAAGCTCATGTGAGTTAATTGCAACAACTGAATGAGAGAAGAACAAAAGTCTTCATCCCGATTGCAAGATAAGACTTAGACATTCAAATGTAAGCACTTTTATTTTAGTCATCTAAAGAATCAGTATGATGAGAAACCATGCCAATTGCAGACTCCATCATACATTTTGATAAATATGGCGCTATTGGGGTAGCACATGGAAAGCAATGCCTGTGTGCCCACCATGTCGTGGCTACTCAGATTTATTCTTCGTACGACTGACGTGTACCTAGCAATCGACTTTGATTTAGATGCCATAACTACTGATCCTTATTTTCGCACGATATGTCCATGAAAAAGTTGTGCCCATATCTCAAATATGCTTGCAGTGGATCTTTGAAAGATCTCTGACACTTTTGGGTACAATGTTTGCTAATGAAGGAGACAGAAAAATAAACATACCCATACTAGCAATAAAGGCCATAGACACCACCCTCCATTGCCCGTGCGACTAGATTTTCTCTCTATTTCTCTATAATATACAAATCTCTTAGGTCAAACTTGAGACAAGGCACGAGCATAGTGATTCCAAACATTTATATATCCTCCACCAAACCACCAATACCAATGAAATCATGTACTCTGAGAATGGCAACACAAATTTTGAAACGAATCCTGTACGCTTCTAGTGATGGCTACAAACGGTAGTATTCTATACCAATTTGCAGCGGATTTATTTTGATTGGTATGGGCCTGATCTTTCTTGAATATGGCTGCTCACATAATAGATGCGACGATTTTGATATAGCAGGATCAACTACTTTTATTCCTACAAAGAAATTTTTGCAATCTGCTAACAAAAGACAAAAATCTCCATACCTATGCTACTTTAGTCCTTTAGCCAAGAGGATTACAATGAGCTCATGTCCCAGCCCCTCTCGTGAGAGATTCAAGGCTATCCTTGCTCTGATATCATATTGGATTTCAGAGTGTAAACAAAAAAATAATAATATTTTAATTTTTTGTTCAATAATGTATTACATATATATAATTTTTATATCTTATTTTATAGGAAACCTCCTATAACAACTCTCCTAAATATATGAGTTGCTTTAACAACTCGTATAATCAAATAATTTTATATTTCTATACATATGACTAACAAACCTAACAAATAATTATCATATGCATCCTATGATCCAATATTCCTCACAGTTCCACAATTAAATTTGTTCTTTGTTGTTCATATGCATATACATATGTACACACATATATACGTATACATGTATGTGTATGTGTGTATATGTGTGTGTATACACATGCATATATGTACACATGTATATATACATATGTGTATGTGAACATGTTCTATTTTTTTTTGTTATTTAGTATATGCCTAAACATGTCTCTATTGAATAGGGTTTTTGAAGAGACCTAACAAACACCTATGTAAATATTTTTTTTCTATCTCCCAAACAAAAAAAGAAAATTTGCAATCACAATTCTTGTGAGAAAATCTCTTTGAGCCTTCTCTTTCCATTCTTGTGAATAAACCAACTTGTTGAACCTTATTTTTAGCTAAAATTCTTTCACTTTTGATTATCTTGAATGTGTAATAATGACTAATACATTGGTAAGCTCAATGCTACTCTTGTTTCATTGGGTGAAAACATTAGTAACTCTTAATTTTAAATATTTTCATTTGTTTTTGGTTTCTAAATCGTGTTTTTTAGTGAATGATATATTGTTTGTTGAAACATTCTTGGTTGTTGATTAAAAAATTATTAATAATGATACTATCTTTGTAACATTTATCCTCTTAATTCACAAGTAAACTCAAGAATTTACTAGAAGGTAAATAAACTAAGTAAACATGAGAGAATTTTTTTTTTTAAACATTTGCATAAGCACAAGAATAAGGTATAACTTTTCCAAATAAAATTCAACCTGAATTCACATGTAATCATAACTAGAATCAAGATAATTCCTTACAATATTCATTTATATCACATAAGATACACTTAGCATAAAGAATAGTTTTACCTCATAAGTTTTGACTGTCGTAAGCCAGAACATGGAGTTCACTGCATCTGGAATGCTGATCTCTATCTTCACAAGCCTCCGAGAATCTACTGCTATAGAGGGAGAGCATCATCCAAGTGCTTTTCCTCCAACATGAACTCAAGTGGTCCCCCGCGCACTTCCTAACTAGAAGTGAGCCGACCCTTCTCGAAGAGTATAGATATAAGGAACTGTCAAGTTTGTCCATCTGAGTCCTAGGGATGTGTCCTACAAAACTCAATCGACCATACAACTCTAGATCCCTTCTAGCTAAGTATGATCATTCTGATTGGTCATGCCATCTAGACACACACCTTTGACTCATCTTGGATCTGTCTCATCCTATAGTTTACTTACTTTATTTGGTACTCTAGACACAAACTAGTCTGTATAGAAAATCCATTCTAACCAATCTGACTTAGATCTAATCCTTAATCTAGGATATTCATTCAATGTAAAAATTTAGGTATTTCAAACCTTTAAAAAGTCCCTTATTGTATTCTTGCAATATCTAGGGTTTATGACTTCCTGTCTTTTAACACACAAGATTCAATACCAAACATCTTTGATGCATTAAACAGAGTTTCAACAATATCAAGGAATCTCTTAAGGTGTACTGGAACTAACTGTTCCACCCAAAAACATTCACAAAGAACTTATAACTCTACATAACTTTTCTCACTAAGACATAACTCAACTGAGTTGATAAGATGTTAGATCTTTCTTGAACCCCCAGATTACAAGGCATAACTATCGGGTCTTGGCTACAACCACTTGTTCGAGTCTTAACCCAAACCCTTGAGAGAGACAACTCATGTGATAATACTTTAAGCATTTCTTGTCACAAAATTATATCTTCTTGACCTTCCCAATCATTAATGTAGTATGAATATAGGCTAGTCTACATCGTAAGGGTTAGATCTCCAATAATAATAATAATAATAATATAATATAACTTCCTTTAGGTCTCATTCCTCCTTGCAATACGGTGCAATCATGTTAACCAAAGGTAACCACATATGTAGACCTAATCACATCTCCAATAAATTTGCTTAGCATAATGCTTACTCACCAAGTTATCATTTAACATGTTTGGTCAAATTACTTGGGCATTGAACCCCTTTGTTGTGTATCTACAACAACTAGGGTCTAGGCTATTGCCTCCAATTCTAGCCCCAACACGGTTCAAAAAGGTTTTATCTTCTGATCCACTTTCACGTGTCTTTAACCATATGGACGACACTATGTCGATATCAAGATGTGCATAAGGTTATATAATAGTATATAAGAATCCTTTACAATTACCCCACCTTGGTATTTTCAATAAGGAACATATTGAGGAAGGAAAGAGGTTTTCCTTTCCAAGGGCCTGATTATTATTGCAAGGTATCTCAACTAGTATTTACTAAAATAACTCAAGAGTAGTTGTAAGTTACTTGAGTAAGCATTCTTGACCAAAAAAACTAGCACTTAGTTGTGCTTTAGTCAATTATTGCACTTCTTTATTTTTGAATTACTCAAGCTTGGTTCAATATCACTAAGTAAAGTTCGATATATCCTCCAAGAATGAAGAGAGTCTTATATCAATCAAAGGAATTTTTAATGGAACCTATTCTTTCTGGTAACAAATCAAGAGATGATCTATCTCATCAGGGGTATTTCAAAGAACAATTAAAGATTCTTCCAAGGGATGGATTTTAGACAAAACTATCCCTTACTGAATTTAATGCATCAAAAGCATCCAATATATATATGTATATATATAAGCTAGGAATGGAAAATTTCCAATATCAAGAACAGAAAGTTCACATACCTTTATTTGATTATCGGGTAAATAAGGTTGGCAACGATATGCACTTAGCCACATATTATGGTTCTTTCTCCATTCGCTAGGATCAAATGTCCACACGTTCTTTCTCCCACTAGAGTCTCAACTCTTGGATATGTGGCATCTTTATTGAATGGGTCGCTCATTACTTACTCCACGCTATCGTTTTTTATACTTTTCTTTCAAGACTCGTATATACTTAACAGATAATCTTGGGGCAACCAATCTTTAGATCTCTCATGTCAGCTTCTTTCTTTTCTCTTACCCACACAAGATCTTGCACGAATAGTTGGTACCAAACTGGAACAACCTATCTCAACCTAGGTATTCATGAGATAATAAATAGGATTTGAATGAAGGACTTGTATTGAGAATACTTCTGCTCCACCGTCTACCTTGAATGTGCATGCGTTTCCAAGCCAGAGAAGAGGAGGTGGCAGACAGGTGGTGAAGAAAACAACCAAGGTGAAATCTTGGTTGTCGGCGAGGAATACATGTGTTCTCCATGAAACCATGGGTGTTCCTCCATCATTCTTCCTTTCCCTGTATCTCATCTCTAGCGTAGTGAGAGCCCCCCGTGTGTCGAGGAAGCCTCCAAAAATAGTGTATGCCACTGTGTGTGCCCCCCCGTATGATACGCAGATCCCATCCAAGTAAAGTCATTCCAAAAATTAGTTCAAAAGCCATTAAAGAAACGGTTGCCAAGAATCCGTTCCTCTATTCCAATCGTCATCCCCTTTCCTATCAACGAGGTCTAAACTTTTACCTTCTACCTGCATGACAATGTGGGTCTGCTACTTGGTGCAAAAATAATGGGCAGTTTATAAGTTAGTTGTAAAAGTTGGTTGCCAAGGACTCAATTCTTCGGTACTTAGCTAGACACCAAAACATCCAGTAACTCCATCGATCTTGTCATTGCAAGAGTTGGTAAATAAAATAATTATGAAAAATGATTTCATTTACCTGAAAGGTCTAACGCCTCCAAGAGAACTTGATTATGATAATGCTTAAATAGTATTCAAGATAATAATTATCTCATACATGAGAAAGAAGTTGCCACCACGTGGAACCAATAATCTTTCCATAATATACCCACACCATCATTGGATAAGGATAAGTGCGGTCTAAAATGGCCCCCAAAAGAATTGAAACAAAAGCCATTACCAAAGATTCTAAGAGTTGAACAATTTCTTCAAAGAAATTTTCTCTTCTTTAAATAAAATTTGGGTCATATCGTTTAACTCTCGGCTTATGTAGTCATTTCCAATTTTAACATAATAATAATTTAAGAAAATATTAACATCATGGGAAAGGTTACATGAAATCCCTACTCAAGGAGGAGAGCATTGATATGTGTGAAATTGATTATTCGTTACATGAAATACCTACTCAAGGAGGAGAACCCATATCATGAGATAGAGACACAATTGATAGGGGATGTGTGAAATCCCAAGATGCTCTCAAGCACAAGGTAAGAGAGATATCACATGCAAGGCTTAAGGAGGCCAAAGGGAGAGAGAAAAGATAACTATGAGAGAAAATAGAGCTCTACAAAGAGGGCACTATGAGAATGTAAGAGGGTTGTTGTAGTGGGCTGTAGAGAGTTGTGCAAGAAAGATAGAAAGGGAAAGATGGGAGAATGTCCAAGATAAAATCCAAGAAGGAGAAGAAGGCCAAATGAGTTGAAAATAAAACTTTTAAAGAGAGAAGAGGAGGAAAAAGAAGCTTCCCAAGAAGTTACAAGGCGTCCCAAGCTGTTACCACTGACAAAATTAGATGAAGAGTGGTAAACATGCTCGAAAATGACTGTTTCAATGTCAAAATGTCACAAGACACTAGTGTGGCATGCAGATGTCCACACAGTGCGCTAATGTGTAGACACATCACACTACATAACAACAAGAACAAGAAAAGCAAAAAATTTGATGCAAAGTTGATGCACGAATGGTAGCTATTGAAAAGGGGTCTAGAGCATCCTAAGAGGGAAAAAGGATGACGTAGGGGCTTAAATGAGCCTACAAAAATGCTAGGGGAGTTGAAACTAAAGCAAATGCATGAATGTATGTGAAATTACAATGGGTACAATTTTACGACATTACATTTTCCCCTCACTTTAGTGGGCATATGAATCTACACTAATATGCATTTAAAGGAAATTTACTAACATAAATAACATCATGATATTTGTGGACATCTAAATTTGGACACTTAATTTATCCAAATTCATCCCCTTTCGTTTTAATTTTGTTAATTAAATAATACTGCTATTATTTAATTAATATCTTTAATTCTGCCAAATCCCTAAGGTATTTAATCAATAATACCTTATCTTTTTAATCCTCCTTCCATCAATTGAATTAAATAAATATTCCATTTATTTAATCCCTTCATGTCACATCCTCCATCATTTTTATCTTATCCTAACTCTTTCATCCCATCATTAGGATGTGCACATGCCTAATCCTTGATTAAGATGTGTCACATCCTCCAACTTTTGCAAGTTGGCCTCCTAATCTCTCTTAGCCACCTAACCCTCCTCTAATCCTCCATTACTCTTCCCCATGTGATCTTTGACTTGTCACATCAAGTCACATGTGAAATCTAACTCTCTTCTAATCTTCATTAATCAGTCTAATCAAGTACTTGCACAATCCTAATCACTTAATTGAGTCAACCCTATTAAAGTGCTTTTTTTTTTTGACAAGGCATCTCCACTTCCCTATGTGAATTTTTAATTCACTTTTAATCCCCCAATGCATTTAAGGTTTGTAAATTCTCTCATCCCATGAGGATATTTGAGGAATTTTTAATTCCTCACATGTCCTCTCACCCACATGGGGACAAGGACCTCCTTTATGAGGAGATCTTGTCCAATCCCAAGGTACTTTGTACCCCCCTCCATGTCATGTACCATCCTTCCACCTCATGTCCACTTCACCTTTTAGGGCTATATCACATGCCACATGTCAAGATGTGAGGGCTTGTGAGTTCTCAACTCACCTTAGCCCTACATCTTGATATTTGGTGGATCAATCTCAACCGTCCATTTCTTCTAGGAATTCTCAAAATTCCTATAAATACACCCTCTTTTCTCTCATTTTAAGGGGAGATCATTTTGCTAGCCAAACTCTTGCAATTTTGTTTCTCAATCCACACTTAGCCATTTTCATATTTTCATCCATTTCCATCCATCTTCACATCATCATCTAGTTTGCATCTTGTGCCATGCAAGGAGCATACACATCAAAGATTGAAGGGCCAACCAAAGGATCGATTCGAGACAAGGTATAAAGTTTCATTTGTTGCTTTTATCTTGTGTTGTTTCCAACTTAGGCTAATCTTGAGGTGTAGGTTGTTTTGGTGTTTATTTTCACTCTTTAGTTTGCTGCTCATTTTCTAACGCTCACATTCGACCTATCACATTTCTGGCACGCCCGGTGGGACCCACAAACGGGTCTTTTTCTTTCACGTTTGTTGTTTTTTGCTTTCCCTACAGAGTGGTGGACCTATCCTGAAGTGGCGGACCTGTCCTGTTGAACTGGCGGACCTGTCTTGAACTAGCGGACCTATCCTGAAGTGGCGTAATCTATCTTGTTTCCGGCGGGCGGACCCCGCTCCCTCGGGCGGGCGGACCCCGCCCCGGCGGGCACTCCGCTCCCTCAACCGGGCAACTCAAGTCTCCGAACCGGGCGGGACGGTTCCGGCCACTATGGACCTATCTCACAATCGGGCGGACTCGCTCCTAAAGTGGCGTGCACTGCCTGAATCGGGCGGACTCGTTTGAAGTGGCGGGACTGGGTTCCGTAGTGGCGGACCTCGCCTCAACCAGCGCACCTCGTTCCTAATCGGCACCGCCTCACAGAAAAGTGGGACTCCGGACTCTCAAGGTGAAATTTCAAGTTTTTACCAATTGTCCTTTGGTAAATTAGGCACATAGTTTAATTAGAGGGGTCAACAAACCTTGTTTGGCGTGCGTGTGGAAGGCTATTTGACGTATCCAATCCCCTTGCGCCATTTGGCGATCCTGGGTGACGAGAAATCGTAGCTTTCCAAGTCCTTTTGAGTCACCCCATTTTTTATTTTCTTAGTGGGACTTGCTTGGGGATTTCATCACCCCAAGGGATGATTCCAACCACGCGTACCAGTGGGGTATATAAAGGGGGGAGAACGAAAGCTGTACCTCAATCCAACCACGTTGTAATTGGCGAAGCGTCGGGATGACGTGAAGAGTTGGTTTGAGCCTTTAGTATCTCGCTAAGGTTCCCGGCTCACGCTTGTAATGGGTTGGTGTTCACGGTTTGGGCCTCACGTACCGTGCGTATATTGAGGACTCCCTAGCAACCATGTTCATCCTAGAGTAGAAAACTTTGTTGGCCATACCCATTTCTACTAAATCTTAGGGTTGTGCTGTCTGAATTGTCTTTCTCATGCAAAACCAGTCATTTTCAATCTAGCCAAATCTGTTTATTAGTGTTTGCTATATTTTGGGTCCTTTGCCTTACCCATCCATCAAAAAATCAAGCCTAAACTTATCCTTTGGCAGACCTATCCTTCCGGTGGCGGACCTGTCCCTGTGGTGGCAGACCTGTCCCTCCATTGGCAGACCTATCCTGCTTTGGCAGACCTATCCTTACAGAGTGGTGGACCTGTCCTTATAGAGTGGCGGACCTGTCCTTACAGAGTGGCGGATTTGACCTTCTGCTCTTTCTTCCCGGGGCCGCCATTTCCACACTGTTTATCCGATTGACTCCATTCAAAGGCAATTCTTCTCATTTTTTTGTGCTCTTTCCGATGATATATACCACTTCATACTTTTGAGAAGTTGGCCGGGGCACCTTTTTCTTCACCATCTGCCTCCTCGAGGGGGGTATACCCTACCATTCTCATCCGTTTACTCGTTCTGAGTAAACATCCATCCATTTCATATATCCTTTCATCATTCTAAACTCTGGTTCCATCATTCTGATCATCCGTTTACTCGTTTCGAGTAAACGTTCACCCATTCAACATATCCTTTCATCATTCTGAACTCTCGTTCTATCATTTCTCTCATCCGTTTACTCGTTCTGAGTAAACTCTCATCCATTTAACACATCCGTTCATCATTCTGAACTCTCGTTCTATCATTCTGATCATCTGTTTACTCATTCCGAGTAAACGTTCATCCATTCAACATATCCTCTCATCATTCAGAACTCTGGTTCTATCATTCTGATCATCCATTTACTTATTTCGGGTAAACATTCATCCATTCAACACATCCTTATCATTCCAAACTTTCGTTCTGTCATTCCGATCATCCGTTTACTCATTCCGAGTAAACATTCATACATTTCACGGTCCCTTTCATCATTTTGAACCCTCGTTCTATTGTTCTGATCATTCGTTTACTCGTTCCGAGTAATCGTTCATCCATCCCGATCAACCGTTTGCTCATTTTGAGTATTTGTTCATCCATTTCTATCATCCATTTCTCTAATCAAATAATTGTTTTCCCCATCCAAATCCCCTGAACTTCGTCTCGGGTTATTATCCAAATTGACCGAAGTGTCTGATTTGATCATCATCATTAACATCCTCTTAGGATTGTCATCCATCCTAAGTTAATCATCATCGTCGGCCCAATCAATCCATTTTCAATCTCAAAGTGGATTCGGTGCCCCAATCATACATGTATCCTTTAATCCGATCAATCAGTATCCTAAGTCATCTAAGATAATCTCTGAATGGGATTTGCAGTCCCTTTCGTCATCCTATCCAATTCGTCATTCGATCTTTCAATCAATCAATTTGATCCAATCGCATCCCTATCCAATCACCTTCAACCCAATCAATCTACTTCCATCTCGAAGCAGATTCAGTGTCATAATCATCCTTTGATAATCCAATCCAATCATCAAAATCAATCCCATCGTATCATCCAATCATCCTAATCTGAGCTTTAATCCAATCCCAATCTGAGCTTGTCCTAAATCCCGATTTGGGTTTTTGTCCATTTCCATCCAAAATATTTATCCATCATCTTTATCCTTTCATCATCTTGAATTCTTATCCTCCATCAATAGTGGTCAAGGGAAACCCTAATTACGTCAACGATGATAATGAAAGTCTTGTTGATCAAGAGGTATACGACATAGATCCCCTTGACACTATCATTGCTAGTAAGCTTTCTCCACCCACATTCCAAAATCCAATCACCCCATCGAAGTTATCCCATCATGTTTTTATCTATGCCTAATCACACTCCTTATGCTACCTTTGGACAAGAGATATCCATCATAACCCATCATATCCTTCATCTACATCATCCTCTTATCCAACACCTGCATCCCTCTTATCCTAGTCCATGACCACATTCCCTTATCCGACCCGTCTACATCCTCCTATCTCAATCCTTCATCCGCATATACCCATTGCCCCAATCTCCCATACCAATATGCTCACCCTAATCCTACATTCACACCTTCCTATTCTAATCCAACATCCACACCAACCTATCCTTATCCTAATCAGACATCCGCAGTTCCCTATCTCCATCCACCACCTCAATCTCCTCATCCTAATCCACCATCCCCATACCCTTACTACAATCCACCACCCACATCCTGGTGTCCTAATCCACCATGCCAATACCCCTTTCTTAACCCTTCACCTAATCCCCCATCTATTCCCAGTCCTGCATCCAATCCCATTCCCCTATCTAATCCTAGCCCACCAATCCCTAGTCCTAATCCCCCACTAATCCATAAACCTTCTTTCATCCACTCCCACCTCGCCATCTCACCCTAGTGTATTCTCCAAGTTTCTCCAAGGACTTATAAACAAATGAGACATCTCCCACCACTCCACACACCAAGGCCGGGAACCATGCCATCCCAACCCATCATCCATGGTCACCAGTGACCTAGACCCTTTCTCCATCCAACACCTAATATTGATGATACCCATCACATCCTCTCCTCAATCCACCGAACCCCATCTCCCCACCACATCACATCTACCAAATCCATTGAACACCCACCCCCTACTCCGAGAGCCGTCGAACCTATCGATGACACCCAAATCCAATCCACTTCTTCCACTCCTAGTATCCATTCCCAGGAATATCTTGAATCCTCCATCCTTCCATCTCCCCAACTTGAAGAGTCCCCCCATGACTCCATTATCACACCTCCTGCACATGATGAGTCATGCCAAAATCCTGATCCAAAGCATGCCAACATATCCCCTCCTCTAGATCAAGATCCTACCATCCCATCTAGTCTACCGCAAGATCACAGTCCCCCATCCATTCCATCCCATGATCCTCTTGACATTCAATATTCTACCATTCCATCTCTATCTCCATTGCATGAGCCTGCTACCACAAAATCAGATCCTATCATATCCCCTACTCCCTCTCCAGATACCACCCATCCAAATGCTACTATCCCATCATCTCCTTCTTAGGATCCCCCATCATCGCCTCAAAATACTATCTCCACACCACTTGCATATCCCCTTGGTACTCTCACATTCTTCCATGGTGGCCTCCTTGCAGAAGAAAAACATAGTGTATATACCACCCATCATCCCCCACCTAATAATGGACTCGCATCATGTTTTCAGAATAACACAAATCCTATCATGGATCGCATGCTCAAGAAAATGAACTATCAAGGAAAGGTCTAGGCCTTCATGAGCAAGGTATTTTAGAGCCCATCCAAGTCAAAGAACAAATCTGCATGCAAGGTCTTGGATCTATTTCCCAAGACTCACAATCTAAAGATGTTGGTACAACTTCTAGACGTCCTCAACGATCCTTCTCCAAAAGAACTTCTGGCTCTGCCCATCGCTCCGCTAGATCATATGCTGCCATCCCTCCTCCTCTATCGTATCACCTCAAAACAACCGTCCATATTCCTCCTTCATCTGCTCCATCCATTTTGGGTCCTTACATCCCTCCATCCACCATATCCCGTCCTTCATCTACTCTATCCATCTTGGGTCCGTATATCCCAAGATCACCTCCTCCCTCTCATCCTTTCACCCATCCAACACCTATACATGTCATTCATCATAAACATCCCTCTCACATATCCCATAATCAAGATCAACAAAGGCACATACCTAAACATCCCCCATCTACACATAATCCCCATACTCCTACCTCCATTGCTCCACATCGTCCATCCCCTCACACCCATCCCATTGCTAATAAATGCACTTTGGATGCTAACATAAAAATGCATAAATCCAAACATCCACATGAATCTAAAGCTCCCCATGTCCCCTCTATACGACATGTTTAAGAAAAGAAAAATCAAATCCACAATCCAAATCAAACCCATTAGCCACAAAGGCCCACTAAAGCAAAAATCAAAACCATGTGGATCCCAAAGCAAAAAGATGCAATGCCATCAAATGAAAAATCTGTAAGAACATCCAAATTTTCTAATCCAAAAGCTAATCATCCCCCCCTTTCATCTCCTAAGTTTGTTTTGGGTCCCTATGTCCCGAACTTCACTATCCCATCTCCTCCATTATCCCCACATTCTCCATCCATCAATCCTCTTATCTTTTCACATCCATCACCATATGTGCCAATGTTGGTCCTGAACTCATCTCCCCATCACATATCCACCCCATCATTCCATCCATACACTTTCCAACATCCCACCCATTATCCCATGTATCTCTCCCATCAAATCCCTTTAATTCATCCTCTTGCATAATCCATTTATCCTCCTAAGGTTGTATCAACATCCAACAGTCAGTTCGAACATGAGCTCTTAATACCTGATATAGACCTTGATGCTTGAGTCCTTCATCCATATACTTATCGCACGTCTTCTAAATCCACTTATTCTCCTCCATATCCTTATCCATCTCCTTTTGCATGCTATGCAAAAAGTCCAAAAATCCAAAAAAGTTCAAAAAATCCAAAAAAGTCAAAAACATCAAAAAATAAAAAAAATCAAAAAATAAAATAGTAAAGAGAAATAATCCATCCAATGGTAAAAACTTGGCAACCAAGTGCCTTGGATAAGTACCATGATGAAAACCTGGCAAACAGGCGTCATGCGTAAATCCCCATCTGCACTTGGGGGCAACTTCCTGATATGCATTCCCTCCATCCGCTATGCTTTTTGCTACGCTTTTGGCTATGCACCCATCTTGCTTGGCATATCTCACTTATCCCAATCCTTCCATCCTCCTTGTGATCTTGATAAAAATGGGGCAAACATATAAGCATGCTTTGGAAACCTCTTAGCATACATTCCCCTCATCCGCACACTATCCCAACTATCATTCGCCCTCAATCTCCCTTCCTTATCCATGCATCCTATCTTCATCCATCTCACTCCTTTATTTTCCTATACTTCTCTATTGCATCCCTCATGCCTCTTCACACATGACATATCTAGAGTGGGGGAATCTATCTTCCTTTGTGATACAGTCCTTGGAGACATCATTCATTCCATCAAATCACTCCCTCCCATTTCCCTATCCTTATCTCCTTATCATTAATCCATCTCCCCATCCTTATCTTTTATCCCTCCACACAGTCCTTATATCCATCTTCCCATCCCTATCTTCCTATCCTTCCATCATGGCATCCACTCTCATCTATCCATCTGGTCACCTTTTCCTCATCCAAATCCTTATCCCTCTATCCAATCCACCCAAAAAATCCTTTTCCTCCCCCCATCCTCTACCCTCATCCCATCTCATAATCCCTTGTCATTGGTATCTAGCTATAGCATATTATCTCATCATTCATCATCTCATCATTCATCTATCCCTCCTATCATCCTCCCAATTCCTCTTTTGATGACTTGGATAACTATCCCATCCCTAAGCTTTGTATAGTCACTATCCTCCAATCCAATCCAACAGGTCTATCTTGTCCCATCCTGTCGCCTCCAACTTCATTTTATCCCCTTATCTAGGGTTATCTCTTCATCTTTCATCCATCACTTGTCTTTGGCCTTCTGTCGAACTACGTTGCCCCTGTGCTTTCACGTAGGCAAGGTTGATAATTTGATCTGCCCCTGGGGTTCCATCCATCATCGATCTATATTATCCACTTTTCTCCTGTTCTCCATCCTATCTTGGTCATCCATCAAAATCTCCATCATGGTCAGTCATCAGCCTTTTATCGAACTACGAGGGCTTTGCGCTTCCACATAGGCAAGGCTAATCTTTGATCGGCCCCCGAGCCCCTAGGTCACTAGGATGTGCTCATCTCCTATCTTGTGTCATGTCTCTCGTGTCGCGTCATCAAGCTATGCCCTTATCTACTGGATCTTAACAAATAAGATTCACTTGTGTCATCCGATCCAATCGATTTCGAATATCCTGAGTCATACCGGTCTTTCCATATAGTATCCATCATCGGTCTCAACAGGATGCATCCTTCCTAACAGACCTCATCAATCCCATCCATCCCCTGATCCTATGGAAAAGGACGTTTGAATTTCATTGTGATCTTTTGATGCTTTTGGATTTTTTTATCATTTGAGCTCCCTATCATCACTTGTCATGGTCGCCTTGATCTATCATATCATGGTGTGCTTTGACTAGTCAACATAGGGGTGTATCTTGATCTTTTCTTTGTCTTCTCGGTTGTCCCACGTAGTACCCACCAAGATCCCTGAGGTCTTGTGTTAAGTTGGAGTATCCTTGTGTGCTTGTGGTTATCTCAATACTTGGCCCGACCAAGGTCTTCGTGACTTTGGGGTGTTGGGATAGCCTTCTTGTTTGTTATGTTTGTTTTATGCATTAGACACTAATCCGCCTTGGTTCTTCATACCTTGGCGTCTTGTGTCTTATGCTATAGCAAAAATCAGTGCTCCGACGATGGAAAATTGCATCTCATCTTTCGATTCCATCCTCTTGCATGTATCCCCCATCCTATCATCTATCAAAATCCCCCCATCCATTCATCCTTCATCACACTCCCCTCCCAATCTTCCATCACATTGCATCATCTTCTTCAACTCCCCTTGCATCATCTCATCCATTTCGAGAGCCCACCCGTGTTCTCTTGAACCCGCCTGTCCTCTCGAGGGGTATCCTTCATCCTAACTTTCATCTTTACCCCATCATCTTCCTTCCTAGTCACTTCTTTGAATGACTGGGGGCATCTTCCCAATCAACCCATCTTCTTCTAGGTTCTATATTTTAGCCAGTCTTTGAAATGATTCTACTTGTAACATCTCAAAGAGGGCAAAATAATGGACATCTAAATTTGGACACTTAATTTATCCAAATTCATCCCCTTTCGTCTTATTTTCGTTAATTAAATAATACTGCTATTATTTAATTAATATCTTTAATTCTGCCAAATCCCTAAGGTATTTAATCAATAATACCTTATCTTTTTAATCCTCCTTCCATCAATTGAATTAAATAAATATTCCATTTATTTAATTCCCTTCATGTCACATCCTCCATCATTTTTATCTTATCCTAATCTACGCCTAATCCCATCATTAGGATGTGCACATGCCTAATCCTTGATTAGGATGTGTCACATCCTCAACACCCCACCCAAGTTGGCCTCTAATCTCTCTTAGCCACCTAACCCTCCTCTAATCCTCAGTACTCTTCCCATGCTTGATCTTTGACTTGTCACATCAAGAGTCACATGTGTCTAACTCTCTTCTAATCTTCATTAATCAGAGTCTAATCAAGTACTTGCAATCCTAATCACTTGAGTGAGTCAACCTATTAAATGCTTTTCTTTTTTGACAAGGCATCTCACTTCCCCATGTGAATTTTTTAATTCACCTTTTAATCCCAATGCATTTAAGGAATTTTTAAATTCCTTCTCTCATCCCCATAAGGATGTGACATGGGGACAAGTACCTCCCTTTACAGGGAGATCTTGTCCCAATCCCAAGGCCTTTATTGCCCCTTCCTGTCATATGCCATCCTTCCACCTCATGTCCACTTCACCTTTTAGGGCTATCTCACATGCCACATATCAAGATGTGAGGGCTTGTGAGTTCTCAACTCACCTTAGCCCTACATCTTGATATTTGGTGGATCAATCTCAACCGTCCATTTCTTCTAGGAATTCTCAAAATTCCTATAAATACCCCCTCTTTTCTCTCATTTTAAGGGGAGATCATTTTGCTAGCCAAACTCTTGCAATTTTGTTTCTCAATCCACACTTAGCCATTTTCATGTTTTCATCCATTTCCATCCATCTTCACATCATCATCTAGTTTGCATCTTGTGCCATCCAAGGAGCATACACATCAAAGATCGAAGGGACAACCAAATGATCGATTCGAGACAAGGTATAAAGTTCCATTTGTTGCTTTTATCTTGTGTTGTTTCCAACTTAGGCTAATCTTGAGGTGTAGGTTGTTTTGGTGTTTATTTGCACTCTTTAGTTTGCTGCTCATTTTCTAACGCTCACATTCGACCTATCACAATACCAAAAGGATATTATAGATGAATCAGTTAACTCTTCTAACCAAAGAAGCATGCCCCCAAGTTGATGAACTACAAAACAAACATATTAGACAAGAAAGACCTGCACAAGATAACAATGTTAGAACATAAAAAAGTCACTACATCACGAGGTTAGAACATTTAAAAACACATACACATAGGAACACACAAAAAACTAAAGGATTTGAGCCAACAAATTAAAAGAGAACTCGATGTAAAAGGTTTCTCAGTACTATGTGTCATCCCTAAATTAAGAAATAACATACATAGAAGAATTGTAAAACAGATAGAAGAAGGTATGGATTGATTGCTTCAAGAGAATAATGTATGAAAAAGTCAGGGAAACAACTAATATTGAAGAGAGATAGAGCATATGTACTCAGGATGAAGAAGATGCAGACCTTTGATCATGTATACACAATTGAGAAGAAAGAGAATTTAAGAGAGAGATGGAGAAGATATAAAGGAATGAAAATTCCAAGAGATATGGCTCCACAGGTCCTTGAACCCAAGAAGAGGTAAACAAATGCGTCATAGATCCATAGACCTACAAAAGGTGAACAAAAAGCTCTATAGGTACTCTCTCCTACATAGTTGAACAAACTACACCAAGGCTCGCATACCAATTGTGAATAGATCCTACTAGATGAAAGTGTTTTATAGGTCCTTAGACTTGCAAAGAAGGCACCCCAAGTACTCTCTCCTTAAGGAAGCCCAATGTAGGGGACTCCGTAGAGTTTGATTAGAAAGCTGCTTCATAGGGGCACCTACAAAGCAACATGTTAATCAACAGATTAAACATGTTAGGAAAGCCTGATGAAAAGAAGCTCTACAGGTTCTCGGTCCTATAAAGTAAGATTGATCAGAGAATCCTATGGCTATCACAAGCTGCATTGCAAGAGAGTCATAGAAAAGATAGGTCTAGTCGGGTTGCCCCCAAGATAGATTCCAATGAATTCATTTGAGAGAAAATATTTCAAAGGGGGTCTCTCAGGAACCCTTGAAGAGAAAAGAGGGGGCCACTCAAGGGTATGTGAAAAATACTTGGAACATACAAGATAGAGGTAGACCTCGATATCATTTTTCATTTGAAGAAGAGGCAGGTGCACCAACAAATAAATGAGTGATGGCACCTAAATAAAGAAGTTATATTTTATCCTTCAAGGCCTTACATTCACTTGTGGAATGGCCAGGCACTTGATGGTATGTATAGAAAGAATGTTTTTCTTTATCATGCTTATGAAATTTCTTGCATGTAGGAGAAGGAAGAGTAATCAAGTGGGATTTTAGTAGACTCAACAAGATATGCTCTTTCTTAGACAAAGAATGAGGATCAAGAAGCAACACTTTCTCTTGTGGAGAAATACTTGACTGCTCACAAGAAGAAGACATGAAGATAGCAAATAAGGATGGATGAATCAATCCATGAGAATGAGGTTGAGTGGAAATCATGTTGCCATTTAAGCAAGATTTCCATTTATATTTTTCATTCAAGTAACCAATCCCCAAATTACATTTACGAAGTACACACTCTATAGGGACCTAAATTCCTTGTTCATTACATCCACAACCTTTACACCCATAGCCATATTTAGAGACAAGCTTGAAGCCAGGGCAATAACGTGTTTGCAAATCTTGATAAGGAGGAGGATCTTCATAGAGAGCATTATTCCAGTAATGGGGATTATACTCCTATATGGGATCACCATCGTCCTTCTTGATAGGATTTCCAACATTATCCTCTTTAATAGAGGTGCGATCATCTTCCTCAGAAGGAGGAAGATCAGTATTAAGGATATTACGACTATTGCTCACATTATCCCAATATACAGAAGAATAAGCATCTTTGATAATAGGCTTGAATGATGTTATCGGAAGGTCTAAGTGGATTGGGGAGACTTTATGTTCTCCAATGATGGATTCCGTAAAGTATAGAAAACCCCAATCATCACCAAGACATGGGGTATGTGCAGGATAATGGTGGGCCAAAAAGTGGCAATGAGGAAAATAACACGTCTTTCATCAACCCAAAAATGCAAAAAATACCGTGTTGACTTTTTTTAGGCTCGGGTGTCAGTACACACCACCAAAGCAAACACCAATCCTAGTTTTCCATATTGGATATCCAATTTGTAAAAAGCATCTATACAAAATTTGTCATTGTTTTAAAGTAATGGTCTACAAATCAGATATCCGTTTCAAATTGGATATCTGATTTGAAACGGATATCCAATTTGTAGACCATTACTTTAAAACAATGACAAATTTTGTATATATGCTTTTTACAAATCAGATATCTGATTTGAAATGGATATTCTATTTGAAATGGATATCCAATTTGTAGACCGTTACTTTAAAAAAACGACAAATTTTGTATATATATGCTTTTTACAAATCAGATATCCGATTTGTAAAAAACATATATATACAAAATTTGTCATTGTTTTAAAGTAACAGTCTACAAATCGGATATTTGATTTGTGTACACATAGACCTAAGGGTTAATGGTAGATGGCAGAAGGTTTAAGGGTTAAATTTTTAGGGTTTAGGGTATATGGTAGAGGGTTTAAGGGTTAAGGGTTTATGGTAGAGGGTTATTTAAGGGTTTAGGGTTTCATGGTTAAGG
>VDFB02133657.1:0-42400 GCA_007258455.2 Sequoia sempervirens | reverse complement strand
AGTTTGGAGCCAAAACAACATTCAAATTTGAGTTTAGGCGGTTTGGCACCAAAAATTACAGCTTGAAGTTCAAATTTCAAAAGAACATTTGCAATTGTATCTTCTAAAAAGTGCGCCAACTTCCCGGGGCCATAACTTTTGATCCAGGACTCCGATTCGTGAACCGTTTGAACCGTTGGAAAGGTCTCAAAGTCATTAACGTGCCTAAAATCTTCTATGCTAATTTCAACAAGTTTTGAGGCCATTCCGGGAACTCTAAGTGCCTCAAATCTAACTCAGAAGGTTTTCAGGTGCAAATCTGGGAAACTAAAACTGCAATATCCTTCAACTCAAGAATAGAAAATAAAAACCATAAATTGAGAATTTTATTATGACAAAAAGGGTATCCAAAAATGTAAAAACATCTAAAAATTGAGAAACTTGAAATTTAACTATTTTTGGGTGATGCAAGATTGCCCTTACACCACTGGATGCTCCTACATCAGCATGATAGGCCAAAAGATAGACCAAGTAAGAAGTCATGTAAAACTTATTGGTTTACAACACTTAATTTGATTGATTATGTAGATTATAATTTATCATTGTGCCCCAATCAATTCTCTTCCTATTTTCAATCTTCAAGATGTAATATCACATCCAAGGATGGAATTTCTTGGCATATGGGTATCCTTTTACTCTACTTAACATTGTGATAATCCTTTGAATATTCCTTGAACTCACTTCTATGTTGCACTTTGGACATATTTTGTGCCAACTTGGTGGGAACAAGGGGGAGACTACTATTTATAAAGTTTTTGGCTTATTTTTTTCTTTTGTCATAGTATCTCATGGTCTTCTCCATGCTGGCTTCATCCTATTTGGCATAAGTTGGGAGGCCAAATACTTTTTTCAATCATTTCAACATTGATATCCAAAACCATTTCTTTTGATGGCCCAAATATATTTCTATGTTTCTTGTTGTAATGTTGGACACATGTCAATACCAACTCTAGTGATTAGACTGATACTAGGAAAGCAAAAAATTGTGTCAATCCCGATAATGTCATTGCTTGGGCCAAAACTATCATATCTCCTTCTCTGCTTATCCTTTGTAAGAACTCCTTAATGTTCACATGGACATGGTTTGTATATCCCATCTCATTGTATGGAGAGAACATCTTTGAAGGAGGGTGGTAACCTTTGAATTTGTACTTCATCTTTTCTTGATCACCTTGCATATATCCTACACAATTTGAATGCACACCATCATTTTAACAAAAAAAAAGTCTTAATTCCATATTTAGCCATCACCTAAATAAGTTTTGCTATTAGTTTTAGGGGCTTATCAACAACTTATTTGTCATGTCTCAGAATTTGATGCTTCCTGAATTTACGTTATGTGGAACTGATTTATGGATAATTGTGTGTGGTTGAACAAATATTATGTTATTTTGAAAGATGAAATAAGTAAATGATTATATTATTTTGGAAAAGATGAAATGTAATGAATATTATTTTATTTCAAAATGATGCAATATAGAAAATGTTATTTTGGAATGATAAATTATAGCGCTTTGATTTTATTTTGGACACTAACCTATTAATGGGTACCTGAGTTTTCATGAGTTGCAGGTTGTCGAAGACAAGGGTGTGGTTAAGGTAGAGGAGGTGTAGCGCCCCTCCGAATCTATCTTTTTGGACTTTTGAGTAAATGTTTATTGGTGATTTCATTGATAATTGTGTCATTGGATTATTTGGTAAACTTAACACTTTAAGTGGCCTTGTTCAATTAGCTAATTAAATTAAATTGTTAGATCAAGAGTAAATGTTTTATTATTAAAATAGTTAGATTATTGATTGAATATCATTAATTAAATTATTAAGAGAATTTTAGTAATTAATTATTAAATTAATTTGAAGGGGATAATGATTTAATAGATTATATTATTTCTTTATTAAAGACGAAAATGTAAATAAAACATAAATTGCAATTATAAATAATGAGTATTTTAAATTTAATATGGATTAATAATCCACTTATTATTGAAGTTTATTTATAAATTTAAAATATTTCAGATAAAGAAGTATTGAATAAAACATCAAATGGATATTTTATTGGATATTCCTAGGGTTATTCCATAAACTTGATACTATTTTTATAGAAAATAATTATAAAGGGTTTCTTTTTGAATTTGAGAAACTTGTATATACAATATATCAAAAGTTTACAAGGTTCCTTTAGAAAAATTGAAGTATATATATATACAAGTTTTAAAATAAATAAGCATTTCTGATGGTAAATATCTAAATTATATTTTTTTTAAGTCACCAATTTGTTCTTGTTTATAGTTAAGGATGAAATAGAAGAATGTGAAATATCATTATATGATAAATTTCAAAAGTAAATAAAAGATAAATATATTATTATTTATTTATTTACTTAGTAAGCAATTAAATAAATGTTAAGAATAAATATATATAAAATTTGATATAATAAATAAAACTTATAAAAGCATCTAAAAGAATTTCTCCTGCCCTTGCATGCGCCCTCCACCTTGCTTCAAGGCATTCCTTCCAAGTTTCATGTGCCTTGTCCTTGTATCCACATCTTGCATTCCAAGGACATTGTAATTAAATGAGCATGGAACACCTGTCGGCTATACTTCCATTTCCTTCTCCACGTGAAGAAGAAAATGCAGGTAGGTGGAGGAAGCGGGAGCTAGGTGGGTGAATTTGAAAGTAGAGGATGGAGAGGAGAAAAAGGGGAGAAGACAGAGAAACTAGTGGAGCATTCAGAACAACTGAGGGTGATACCCAACAAGCCATTTGGGCATGAATTTCTGGCAGTTGAAGTGTAGAACCATGAGGTAAGTTACTTGCCACGATCTCGATAGGAAAGAGATGATAATTTGTATATGGGTGAAATTCTTTTTGCTGTGTTTTATTACATTCTAAAACAATTCTGTTGTTACCTATCTAATGGAAGTGTTGATATCTATGAATGATTAAAATTTACATAGGTAGAAATTGTAAAGGTAATTGGTATGAGAAAGCTCTGCAAGTTTTGTAAGAATTGTAATCTAGTAAATGAAAATAATGGCTAATAGACATAGGAATTGCAATTGGGATTTGAGTATTGTTTTAAAGAATGAACTCAAGGCACATAAGGCTCGTGGGACTTGTAAAATCATCCATTTTTTTCACATGACTGTAATCCCTCACATTGAATGGCAAAGGCTTCACCGTCTTTGATTTAGTTGTAAATCTGGTTTTCAGAGAGGATGGCTATGCATCCAATGCCAAAAATGAAATACTTATTATGGAAGATGTAGGAAACGTTCTTAGAAATTTCAAGAGCAATTTTTATTTTGCGTTCCGCCTATAAGGGCAGATACTGATGTTTTCTCATGATTGCTTATGTATTCCTTTGTGTTGTGAAGAATGAGACAATCGAATAAAAAAGGCACGAGTTTGTTGTACAGAGGGCTACTCCGGTAGGCGGGATTCTTCAATCAATTCACACGCCTTTTCCTTGATTCCACATTTTGATACATGACTGCTACGGTGCTTGCAACTTGAACATCTGACAAAATTCTTCTATCCTTTATGTGTCAATGGATATGCATTCCCTCTTCCAAAGCTTCCATTTCGACACAGGCATCAAGACGCTGGCTAAGGTTATGGAATTTGGCTTTACACCTGTTAATTGCATTGCTTGAAAGTTTCTAATCCTATTTTTTTAGATTGTATCATTTAACCTCGCCAGTAATCTCCACAAGAACATTGTCCTATTTTAAAATTATGGAAAAAGGTTCTCATACATGTCTATGTGCATAGGAATATATGTCTATGTATCTAGGGTTTGGGAAAAGTATAATATTTGTTTATAATTAATTGGAAATGTAAACAAGAAAATTAGAGGATTATATTGAAAGGTAAAGAAATTGTTTTAATTGCATTGAGTAAGTGAAGGATGTACTCGAATAAGTGATTTTGATGATCTTCTAAATATTGTTTCCTTTACAAATGTTTAATTAATGGTTTGTTAATATAAGTGGATTTTAATATGTATAATTTAATTATGAGTTGTGATTATTAAAGGATTCAATGTTATATATATTATGGCTCTTAGTAATAGGATATTTTTGCCTAAGTGAATTAAGAAATCATATAGATAGAGAAATGAGGAGAATAAATAGGGAAAAGCATTTGTTTATTTATATTAATTGGAGGGGTTTGATTAAATAAATTGAATTAGATTTTCTAAGAATATTGGGTTCCTTTATAATTATTTTAATGGATGAATTAATTGTGAATTATTGTGTGAGTTTCCTTTTACGTAAAGTCAGTGGTTAGTAATGAGTTTTAGAAATTTGAGAATAATGTCTCCCAGGGACGTTTTGTTGAAGTTGTCTTGTTTCAATTGTTTGGATTCTGTGAACAAGTCATTGAGTAATCTGAATGGTGGAGACAATGTCTTTTATGGAGTATTTCATGATCATTTTGATCGGTTGTTTGTGTTGAATTATTGGGTTGTTTTAGTGTTGAGTTGTGAGTTGGTTGATTTTCTTATTGTTTATGGTGGTTGAGTTGGTATTGGGTCCATTTTTGGTTATTTCTTAATGGAGTGAGGTCGTTGGTGTCAAATGGTTATTCAGAAGGGTTTGATTCTTGAGGTTGATTTTGTTTTGAGTTGATTTTATTAGCTTTGATTGAGTTTGAAGTTCTCATTATGATGTTGCCACTCTTATTCTACACTTGTCATTATGTGGTTGTGGATTTTATATAGCCATTTTGTGGTTCCTTGATGTGAGTCTTCCTTTTTTGTTAATTCTGATTGAGGAGACTTTAGCAATGAATTTTGCATAGTCATATTTTGAGATGGTTGGGAACCCAAAGTGTTTGAGTTACCCTCAGTGGGAGTTTGTGGATATTCAGTGTTTTAGGCTTTCAAAGGAAATGGAGAAACTTGATTTACATTGATTTTCCATGGTTGGACCTTTGTGATTCATTGATTGTATTTCTGATTTTGAGTTCTTGTGGGTGTTACCTTGTACTATGGTGTTGACTTTTGATGTGGTGGGTGGTACCTCCTTTTTTCTTGTTTCAGTGATATGGAATGGGTTTACAAGATGGTTCTTTCCTCGCATGGTGTGTGTTATGTACACCTTGATTTTTATGTGAGATGAGGTACACCCCTTGCATGTTTTTGGTTTGGTTACCTGTAGGGAGAGTGGCTCTTCATGGGGGCTGACGCACAAAGGGGTTGTCAGGATAACCCATGGAAGAGTTTCCTAAACAAGTGATAATGTAATTAATGAACTAGTGGGTTTGGGTAGTTAAACACTAAACAAGATTAATTATGTGCCTCACCCATACTGTTAGTGCTTTCACAAACTAAGGATGGGGTGAGAAGACCTGGTTGGTAAGATCACTGCCTTGTCCTCATGAAAGGTAAGTGGTTCCACATGAGTCACCCTATGGAGCGATGCCTTGAGATAGGCAGTCGGGATAACTATAGATGGAGGCGACACCCTGTGATAGGTTGTCTGGATAATCCATGTAAGGCCATGCAATGACACTCTCCTATAGTACTCATTTATTTTCCCTTGTTTGGTTGCCTCTGGGAGTGTTGTTTTTATTTGTTCAATGTTGGTTTATGTTGGTGTTGTGTTAGCTTTGTCTGCTTGACGTTTGTTTGGATGTGGGTCCTTTCTTGTCATCTCCTAACATGGGGGGTGGCCCTTCAGGTCCACGTGGTCAGGTGGAACGTGCTATGCACCCCATTGGGTTCCTAGGTTATGTTCGTGATGCAAAAGTGGATGCAGAGTTTCCAGAGCTTCACTTGGTTGAAGACTATTCTATGCTTTGTACCTTATTCTTCATTGATGTATTATTCTTGTATTTGATGTACTCTTCCCATTGATATAAGGGAATCATTATGTAATGTACTATTGTATGTATGATGTGTTGTATCTGTGGAAATATGCTCCACAATTGTAATATTAAGCTATGAATTGAAATGTAATAAAATGATGTATGTATCTTTTTCATCTCTATTGATCATGGATGGTTGTATGTTATCATTATGTAATCTTGGAATTCATTCGCTGTCGTTTTGGTAAGAGTTTAGGTTTCGTAATGTCGTCCCATGTACCCCAGAGCATGTAGATGATTTTGTAAATGCATAATTGTTTTTCATGTAATGTATGTACATATTCATCTTATGTAATGTTTCACTTTCAAAAAAAAATAGTGCGATAATCTGTTAGTTGTAGTTTTCCTTTGGGGTTCGCATGGTGAGGCATTATAGGAGGCTAGCTACTTGGCAAGGTTAAGATGGAGTGGTCTCTCTCGCACACACAAACACTTAGAAATCATATAGTTGCTTTAGAATTGTATTAACTAATCGTATTATATTGCTTCTTAATTTATAGTTGGTTATTTAATTAATTGGTGGAAAAAATTAAATGCTCATAGAAAATAGAAGAAATAGTTTTAATTTATTTTATTTCTTGCTTTTATTTGAAGAATAAAATTATTTTTATTTATTGTTTTATAGATAATTGTGATGCAAGCTAATAAATCATGTTTGTTATTAAAAAATAGTTTTATTTAATAAATTAGAAATAAATCAAAGAAAATAAAGCAAGATTTAGAAAACAAAACAATGAGAAAGAAAACAATAGAAAAATAGAAAAATAGGAAAAAAGAACTTAAATTTAGAAAATAAAACACAAAAACAAAGTAAAATAAAATAGAAAAAAGAAGAAAGAGAATAATAAAAAGAGAATGATCTCTCAATCTCTCTACACACAAGATTCATTCACAATTTTCAGTCTGCAAAACAAAAATAGAAACAGAGACAAAAGAGTTGGAGATTGGGCAAAGAAGAAAGAAGAATGGTGAAAAAGAAGAGAAGAACAAGAAGAGAGTCAAATAGGATAGCGTTTTACTAGGTTTTTTTCCATTGTGTCAAAATATCAGTTTGTGTGAATAAATATTAAGGAACAATCTCCATTTTTATGTGAAAGGATAAATCTCATTGTTGAAACTAAATTGATTATATCAGTACCAAAATTGTACCAAAATTGTAGTTATGCATTATGATAAATTGAGTATTTCAGCTATAATAAAACTGTATATTTTTATTTCTGTTATAATATATATATAGATGTATACATTATATATATATATATATAAACTTATGTATATTTTTGGCAGTATATGTTGTTTAAGATCTCCAATTTGATCAGTATTAACTTATGTTTGTAAAATGATATTTCTGTATATATATATATATATATAAATTATTTATATAAATGAATTATTAGAATTTTTTATGCAAAATGGAAAACATCATCTGTAAAATTACTCCAAACTGTAGAGATGAAATAAACCCACATGGGAAAACTTATAAGTTTTAAACAGTTAGTTTATATCACAAATCTGAAAATAACTTCATTTATGTTGGATCTCTGTATATCACTCTGGAAGTGTAATAAATAGACCAAAACATGTGAGCTAGAAAAATGATGTAGATTGAGTAAATCCTATGATTTTTCTGAAAGAAACAATGTTTGACAACCACTTTAATTCTAAAACAATTTTAAACTTTGAATTATGTGAAATGGCACTTTGTTTATTATTTCTTTGCAATTTTTACTTCCGGGATAGGATGTCGAATGTGGGCTCCCAAAGACGGTAATTTAATTTTTCTAAATTACCATTTTTTTTATTATTGCTTGGACAAGCTGCTGCACCAGGGAAATAGATGGTTAGAAAAGCCTAGATTATATGTTATTTATGTCTCTGCCACATCCTGTATGCAAGAATTATGTCATTCTAGTTTAGGAATGCATATAAGCATCAGACACACATCGAGAGTCTCCCTCTTGCTTTTACTGTTCCAGGTTGCTAGGCTCCTCATGTAGGTTCAGTGCTTTCATCGTGTTAGGAAGAAACTCGGGGAAGTCCAATACTTCGTGGTTGGGTGGAAAAAGCACCTTAACCTCACTCTTGGCCTTGGCTTGTGGAAGACCATTAGAGTCATGGCGGTTGAGGACAGAGATTCTTATGCTATATGATTCATTATGAATATACTTCATTGTAACATTCTTGTATGGCTTGCTAACCAATCTGTAAAATTGTGTATTTACCTTCATGGATGTAATTGACGTAATGGTGCAAAATCTTTTACTTGTAACATTGAAACAGATGTAAGTAACTCCCTTTTTGGTGTATGTAAAAGAAATGCAACACTCTTTAGTGTATGAAATTTTGTTCTTCATTATTGAAAAACTGGCTATTGTGCAATTTATGAATATTTTAATTGATAAGTGCTTCACTTTCCTTAATTGGAAAGCATTGCTTTTTGGGAATACTATTTTAGTATGTGAGTTTTTCACGCTTTACATTATGTTAATTAGAGTAGAAGGATTTAGATTTATACATGTAGTGAAAATCATATTCTATTAGGAGTTAAGCATCAAAATTATTCCTTAAATCATGCCTTAAATATCATGAAATAGGCTACATTATTGGTATCCAAAATCCTTGATTAATCCATAACTTATATTGGGTTTCGAGAATCGGAGGTAACCTTTACCATTTTCTTTAAAATATTTATGGGTGTTTAAGAGGAATTCTTGATCTTTGATGGCAAAAAGTCTCATCATAAAATCATTAAGGTGATTTATCGAGTATCATGATTTAGGTAGATTCCTTATCTCTTATCTCAAATATAGTTTGATGTTAAGAGGGAGGTTTGATCTCCAATGTATGAAAGACTACCCATTAATTTATTTAAGACAAATATCATCAAGTATCAGGGCTCAGGGATAACCCATACCTTTTGTGAAATACTATTTTTATGTTAGGATATAAACTCAATCACCAAAGGTCAACAACTTTATCATAAATTCATTAAGGTAACATAATCAAAATTTGGGGTTTTGCAATAACCCTTACCTTTTGGCATCCAAGACCAATAGATTTTAAGGAGAACATTCAATCACTAATGGCTGAAAATGTCTCATCATAAAATTGTTAATTCACTTGTCCTATTGGGGATCAAGGTTTGGGGGGATGACCAAACTATTTTTTTAAGAATTTAAGGGAATTAAATCATTCAAAGATTTGGAAGCTAATGAGGTGTTATGATGTCATCAAAACAACCTCGATCAATGTGTCAAGATTCAAGGGGATTTGACAAGGGTTTCAAATGAAAAATGGTGGAAAAAGGGCATTTAGGAATGGAAATCAAAAGAATGAAACCTAAATTGAATCCAAAGAAAGGAAGATGGAAAATGAAAAAACACATGAAAAAACATAGAGAAAAGAAGGGAAAAACTAACACAATCACACAAGAAAAAACCACCATTTAAACTAGAGAAAAAACATGAGAGCTCTAATTGGTTCAAATACTGAATTTCATAGAGGAGCCAAAGTGACCAAAATGAAAAACAAACCACATATGAATGAGACATGACTAGAGTAGACACCCACGTGCAAACAAGAACACCGCAATTGTGCAATCTGTAGGTTAAGCACGTGCAACAATGAGAGATTGTGATCATAAATGCAAAGTGAGAGAAAATGAGCTGAAATGACAATAAAAACTATCAAGGGTTCATGTTCCAAAATGGCCATTAATTCCTGTCAATGAAATAAATGTAGTACCAAAGTGGTAGATGAGTTTGAAAACATGGGCACCTCATCAGTGATTGGAGATTAGGGTTACATTTGTAGTCATTAAAAACAACCAAAAATGGATGCATGAAAGCCCAACAATCTCAGGGAGGACAAAAACAAAGTTCATGGATTGGGCTTGAAAAATGGATGGATGCCCAAATGACAAACCTCAAAACCTCAAAAAAGGGTAGGAAAAGAAATAGAACAAGGGGAAAAGAACACCCATAGAGAACATAGACTAAAAATACTAAAGGGAACAAGGAAAAGACAAAGAAAACAAAAAAAACAAAAGGAAGAAAAAAGGAGGGGGTGCCACTTTGGCAAGCCAAAAATAAGGTGTGTGTGCAATGCACAAATAATAGCCACCAAACAAAGAAAAATTCTCTCAACATTTTATCACCATGAAATTCTCTATGAACTAGGTCCTAAATTTTTTATCTACCACCATGTCTAAAAGCTCAAAACTGGCCTAGGTCAAATTATAACATATATTTCTCATGGAATAATTGAATCTCATAGTGTGTGCATTTGGTTCATTCTTTTCAAGGGCAAAGCTTGGGCCAAAATAAGATGAAGCTTGATGCAAGATCAATGGTTTGATTATATCTTTCTTTCAACCAGGGGTCCATTTATATTATGCTATATATTTAAAGGGACATAGTTGGTGTAGCCAAAGCATAGCTCTTCTACCAATCAAACATCCATATCCCTGATAGAGATACTTATAACCCCCTCAAGAATAGCTCTACTATTAGCCGGGCATCCATAGCCTTGATATAGATTACTTGAGTCACCCATATAATTGAGTTCTTGAGAATTTTATTGTTCTTTTGCTCTCTTTTCAATATTTTTTCGTTATTTATATCTTTTGTTTCTCTTTTCTCTTTTACAAGCTATCTCGATTTCCAGGCTTTATACATGACTCTAAGATCACTATGACCACTATGAAATATAATAATCTTTAAATTTTCACTTAACAACAAGCTCACCATTTCTTAACTTTGGTGTAGGCTTTGAAAACTTATTCATTTGAAGGTGTGAGATTTTAAACAATCCAATCCAAATTTTGCAAACTTCAAACTATACAACCATTACTTTCAGACTCAATAGAGAATAAAGAAACCTAAGAGTTCTAGCAAGCAACAAGTTTTGATATTGAAATACTAGCAACAATTCTATCAGATGGAATAAATACCTTGATCCCAAGGAAACCTCAGAATAGACATCCACTCAACACAATAGGACAATAAAAAAAGCACAAATGAAGCAGACACAAGCAAGAGGAAAGGGAAAACAAAACACACAATCAATGAGGAAAACAAAGGCATAAAAGAAACCAACACCCTAAAATAGCTATAATACAATTGCGGGGCTACCCAGTCCCTCAAGACCTAAAATAATGTTTCAAAAACTACCATTTACTAACAATGGGATGGGTTCTCCATTTAATATACTCATCTTGAATGTATTATCTCCTAAGATTTATTATATATGATAAGGACCTAACCATAAGAGTTCAAACTTAGATGGATAACCTTCTTTTCTTTAAGTAGTAAATCAAGTACTTGAGGATTTGTTGAGGATGTATTGCATGGATCAGCAATATAATATAAGTAAGAAGAGTATCTTTCACTAGTTGAGTTTTCTTATAATAAATCATATTATTCTGCAATAAAAATGTCTCCTTTCAAAGTATTGTATGGTTGGAAGTATCAAACTCCTATAAGTTGGAACAAACTAAAATATAGGATTATCCTTGGGCCAAAAATGATAATAAAAATGGAGGAACATATTTAGCTAATAAATATAAGATTAGTAGAGTAAAATGATAGGAAACACATTATGCTAATGCCAAGTGTACTCCACGACTATTCTCAGTAGGAGATAAATTTCTCTTAAGGGTCAAGCCCCAAAAGAGCTCAATCAAGTTTGGAAAGTTTGTCAAGCTAACACCATGATATCTAGCCCCATTCAAGGTCCTAAAAGTAATCAACCTAATTGTTTATAGAATAGCTCTACCACTAGCACTTGATTATATGCATGATGTCTTCCATGTGTCTTATTTAACAAGTTATGTATCTAGTTATAATCATGTTCTTGATTGGAATTATCTTCAAGTCCAGGATCTAGGAGTGGTCACAATCGAGCCTCTCAGAGTGCTTGAGGTTCATAAGATCTACTTGTGTAACAAAACATGTCACTTAGTGCAAGGTCCAAACTGACCAATATTATGAGGACAGTGCCACTTGAGAGGACTATGATGAATTTTAGTATATATCTTCATATTTTTTTAATTAAGATACTTTCATAGAAAGAAAAACGTTAGTTTCATATTTTATTTCAAGTTGAACTAAATCATCGAGGATAGTGATCTTTAAGGGGGAGGAGATATCATACCCAATTTTTGGACCAAGTTATCTATGCTTTATTTTGTGATTTCTTTAAAATATGATGTCAAAAATTTTGCTTTAAGAACATTGATGCTATGATTGATCTAATTTATTATGTAAAATTAAATATATCAATTATATATTGTTTTGACATTGTTTTAAAGTATGTATAAGTAAGTTTATTATCATGAGATGTTAATGGATGATTTATCTTATGTTTTGGGATAATATGATTAATGGTCTAACTACCTTGTTGGTTTAATGAGGTAGATGCAAGAGAGAGATTTCCCCCTCCTAGATGAGGAGGGATAACATCATTGGAGAGAGGGGAGTAGACCCATAAGAATCACATGCACACCATGACCACAAGAAACTTCATATGCACATAGGTTGATGTTTTGTTATTTTTGTATTTTACATAATTACCTTGAGTTGTAAGTAAAATAATGCTTGTTTTTGTTTTTCCTCTCTTATTTTATTGCCATGATCAGTTATTTTGATTGTTGTCTCATGTGTTTCATCATCAATATGTTTGTTAAATTCAAAAGGTTTTGGAATCATTTCTTTTCCAAGATAAGTGTTTGGGTCTTTGAAAACGTGTTTGGTTTTATGAATCAAATTTCCAATAGTCAGATTTTTGGATTGATATATATATATATAAAGTATATAGATAGATAGATAGATACACATAGACATATATATAGACATTATTATTAATGTCTTGCTTTTAAAAGAGTTTGTTTGGAGAATCTCGAAGGATTTATTGCAACTCCAAAGTGGAGATTCACTTGCATTAAAGAAGCAATAATGATAGTTTTACTACTCTTCAAAGTGGTGATAGCCAAAAAAAATCAAAGTTAATATGAGATTTCATGGCTAAAATAGAGGGAAGTGGAAGTTAATGAGAGCATGAAGTGGAGTAGATGGGATAAAAAAATAGAAGGAAAGATCATATATGTATGTGGGAAGAGATTGGATCAAAGATGAAAGATCTTGGTATTATTATTTGGTTATTGCAAAGGAAGAGGTATTTTCTTTCTTCTTCATTCTAATATAAAAATTGGAATTTAAATATTTGAAGAAATAGTAATTTACAACAAAACCCAAAATTACTTATGAGTTTAATTTTCTATAATCTTTCTTAGGACATGTATACTGATAGTAATCTATGAGAAGGATATTACAAGTATGTTGTAGGTGTTGTCATTGATGTCAATAGTATGGAGTTTGTTGGTTGTCATTGATGTCAATCAGTATGGAGGTTGTTGATGATGTTGTCTCTATTGTCAACATGGTGGAACATGGTGGTAGTATTTGGATGGTTGCATATGCTGCAATTAGGTTGATTAAGTATAATGTATGAAGTTGGATGTCATGAGGTGTTATAGAAGTTGTTTCATGTTTCTCATGAATAAGTGTATGATTCTATGAATTTTGTATTTACTGTCTATTGTTGTAATTTATATAGAAGAATCTCTTATAGTTAGTGGCTCAAGAAGGTGCTTTGAAAAGATCTGAAGAATCCTTTGCATTCCTTCACATTTTAAGATATGGTCATATCCGGTTTGAAGGATAGATAAAGTAAAGTGTGAAGCATGTGTGCTCTAGTTTTTAGATCATGGATGTTACCATAGAAGTTTCGTAAGTAAGGAGAATGAAGACCATGTTGTTGCAATCTTGGAAGGTTCTAATAAATGCTCCACATTTCTCTGTAGCTATTATTGTGGTCTTTCAATTTGGAGGAAGTATTTCTCATGTCTATGTGTTGCCTCTCCTTGAGTTTTAGTTGTTGAAATGTATCACAAGTCAAGTTGTCAAAGTTATATCTCAAGACTGTGTTGTCGAGGTTGGCAATAGATACTGGTTTTGTGCTCATTTTTTTACGCCAACATATTGATGCATGAATTTTTCAAACAAGGGCATGGAATTATTATTGAATATCATTTGATGCTTGTGATGTAATTTGTGTGATGTAATAATGTCTCTCTAGTACTGCTTGTGGTCTGGAGTTATTATTTTGAGGGTTGAGTGCTTGTTGGGCTGACTTAATTATTTAAGTTGTTTATGCCAAGTTTTTATGTTGTGCACTAGCATGGGAATGCATGCAGAGTTTAAATAGGTATTTCTTATCTCCTAGATTGGATTGCGTTGAATTTCCCTTTTCTGCAGATGTGTTGGATCCAACTCAATATGGTTGTTGCATGTTTCATTTTCATACATTTCAGTTTGGCCAACAAGGAGAAACTTTTTGATGCTTGCAAAAAGTATAAATGTAATATCAAGTGTGTGACAATGTGTACAATTGTTATATGGGTGATAAATTTAATTTGCTGACAGTAGTGTGTTAAAGGCAAAGGAATGTTTGATGCATGTTGGAGGCAGTGAGCTGAAAGCAAAAGAGTTTAAGTGGTGTGCAAAAGGTAGTGAGCCAACCAAAAGTGTGTGAGTGAGTTTTGGAGGTAGTGAGCCAAAGGAAGAAGTGATAGTATGAATTTTGGAGGTAGTGAGCCAAAAGAAGAGTTGTAAAAGTATTGAAGGCAGTCAGCCGAAGGCAACAAAAGTATTTCAGTTCTGATTTATCATTTGATTCTTCAAAGAGTTGTATTTAGAGGTTGTAGCCTCATTCTATAAGTGTTAAGAAGGGATTTATAAACTTCCTTATGTTAAATACCTTAAACCCTGTTGTAACTATTGATTCATTTGTGAGGCTAGATTTGGACAATAGCTCCAAGCATCTTTCTCATCATGGTTTTTCGCTTGTTGGGTTTCCATATAAATTTTTGTTTTATTGTTTTCTGCTCTTGCTTGAATGTGTTATCTGATTGAGGCAGTTATATGTTTTTTATTGATAAGTTGAAATTGAATTAATTTGAGAGATATATTGATTCACCCCCCTCTTAGTATATCATTGTGTTCTAACAAATGATTTTGGAAATTTTTATTATTGAAAAGTCCAAGCCTCAAACTCTATGTATTAAACTTACAAAGATAATTAGTTGTGAATACTTGGCTTCTATACATTAGTTATAAAATATCATTAGGTCTATATTGGTTTTACCTTTGTTCTATTGCTCAAAATACTATTAGGTCTATACTTGTTTAGCCTCTATGTAATAGTTATAATAACCCATTTGGATTATAATGGCTTGACCTCTGTGTAAAAGTTATAATAGCCCATTTGATTTATATTGGATCAACCTTTTTCTTTTGTTTGTAAGACCATTTAAGTCTTATAACATGGTAAATACTTTGCATGAATAATTTGACCAAATAAGTCTCTATATTTGTATAAACCCTATACATATTGAAAGACCATATAGGTCATTGTTAAAGCTTAATTTTGTGCAAAACTATGTGACCAAATAGGTCACTAATTCTTTACTTTCATTCTATTGATTATTTTATGATTGATTAGGTCATTATTTTGAATACATTCTATGGAATGACACATGATCAAAAAATCATTGTTTTCCATGCATTCGGATAAATGATATGGACTGAATAGGTTACTAGTATTGTATATACTTTGTGAAATTTTATATCACCAAATAGGTCACTATTATAGTATCCACTACATTGCTATGGAATGAATAGGTCCAAGAGTTCAAGTTTTATATTTGGTTATTGTAGACACTTAAAAATGTCTTGAATGGTATTACACATTTGAATCCGATATATTAACATCATTTCATCCTGAATCCCATCTTCTTTTCACTTATTTGATTAAATTAACCTAGTTATTTAATCAAATGCCTCATTTTCATCTATTGATCTAATTGATCTGATTGGGTTAATTCACCCTTCTCACACTAACATTTCATCTTGTTTAAACTGAATAAATCAAATAATTTAATTTAAACCCTAAGTCCTCTTATTTAATTAAATAGCCTTAAACTATTTGATTAAATATCATATTTGCATCCCCTTTTTCATTAAATAAATCAATAATTTAATGCATATCATATTATTCTCCATCTTGCACATTCAAATTTAGTTTTAATTACTAAATTGCTAATTTCTCCTCACATCCACTTGATAGGGAATATTCCAATGGAATATTCTCCTATTTGGCTCCAAAAGGGAATGATTTATTTCAAAAAAACTTTGAAAGTTGTTACAAAGTGTGTTTGAATCATTCTTATCCCTTGATCTTTCCTTGATCCATGTGATCTTTGATTCTCATCCATTGATGAAAATCCTTGATCCACATTTCATCCTTCTTTCAATATTGACCATTGATAGATCAAATCAATCTGAGCCCTTGATTCTTCATTTGCTCTCCTATAAATACATCACTGTTTGGAGATAAATGGATCCATCTTTTGATAGCAAAGTTATGTTGTTGAAATTCATATTCACTCGCATCCATATTGAGCATCATTTAGCATTTTAGATTATTTTTCATTCACATTTTAGCTTAAGCATCCATTAATGGCTTCCATGTTAACTTAGTTTGCACTCATTTTAGCATAGCTTGCATCCATGGCTTACATTTTTTAATTTTGTTTTCATATAGCATAGATTCCATCCCTTTTATCAAGCATTGTAGCATTTAGAACTCTTGTTTATCATGCTAAATTAGTTTTGCATTCATGTTTCATTCATATCTCATCAATTTCATCAATTTTAATCAATAAGATCGATTGAATTAAGCTCATATTATCCAAGGGTTTGGGAAAGGGTTGCCATTCCACATCAATGTGGCACCACTCCCCCAATGGGATAAGATTTGAGGTCTTAGAATAGATTTCCTTTACATTTTCATGTTGATTTCATGTTAGTTTAATGGGTTCTTGTTCTTTGAAATTTTTAATATCTTATTGGGATCATTGCTTAGGGGATTAAATAGGGTTTAAAAGTTCATTTGGATCTATCATATTTAGTTCACACTATGACTTTGGTCACATTTTTGTGCTATAAGGAGGGCTATACTGATTGAATCTGATGAATTTCTCTTTAGATTCTTGTGTTCTTGATCTTGCAGGTACATCGATGCTTTTGGAGGCTACAACAACGCCTTTTTCAGGTGTCACCATATAGTGATGCCTTTGCAAGAATTATCATGATGCCTATTTTAATCTAGTGACACCTATTAAAAATAGCGATGCTAATACTTTTTGAAACTAATGTAGATTTGAAAATAGCGATGCCTCTAATATAGTGATGCCTTTGTCGTCTTTGTTTGTTTTAGAGCGACACTTTTTAGATCACCAAAGTGACACTTTTGGGAATTATAGCGACACCTTCATGAACAGTGATGCTTTTTACTCGTAAACAAAATAGAGAGCTAATTTTGACATATGTTTTAAATTTTTGATTTCATGTACTCTCTAACATGTCACTGACATTTGGTTTTTGTTTTTTAGGCTAACTAGTTTTGCAAATTTAAACGCATTTGAAGTGAAGGAGCATACTATCATTCGTCCATACATTGTAACAATTGTTTTTACACTTATGGGACAATTATAACCCATTATGTGTTGCTTTTCTTTATGTTTTGGGACCAACTAAACTTCCATTGGGTTTAAAATTTATGTTCAAAGTTGGTTAAAATTGGATCCACACATCCTCATTTTGCTATATCAGTTAAAATTGAACACGACAATCAAACACTTCCATTTGGTGCTTAAAATGAACTGCTTTAAAAAGTTAAAATTAACGAGTTCTTGCTTTGTTGTTACACACTTGTACTATCTAATCCCATTGTGCTTTGTGTGATCTTGGGTGAAGAGAAACACTCAAGTGTACTTCGTTGCTTGTGTGCACTTGTAGTATGTATCCTCTCCCCTTGCGCTTCATACGATATTGGGAGAAGAGAAATACTCAAGTATACTTCCATGCTTTGTGTCACCCTTAAGAGAGGACTTACTATGAGACACACCCCACAATGGAAAATATCATAGGCAAGTTCTTGCTAGCATGTTTATCGGTGGGCTATATTAAAGGAAGCGAAATTGTGAGATAGCTCCAATATGGGGCCCATAACACATTGCACCTAATCCCATGCCTTAAGTGGGACGCGAATGGTTAAAGAGCCTTAAGTGGCCAGCAAAAGTGTATGCATCATGGTGTTCTCAGTTTATTTTCATTAAAAACCTTGTTTAACTAGTGTCCAACTTTCTCCATCCAATGAGTTTTAAAAATGATGCATTGGAACTTAGATTCCAAGAATTTACTTGCCATGTCCAATTTTAGTTAAATTTTAGAGGATAAGACTTCATTCTTAACATACCTTTACACTCTTTCCTTGATTGCATATAAAATCATCTCTTCTACTACGAAGGGCATGATGCAAGCCCATTGAGAAAAACGTACCCACTTGAGCTAGGAATGTTATTGCTTGTGAGTATGTTTAACACATTGTTTGTTTCCAAAACATTTTAAACACACATCAACAATTTTTCAAACTTCAAACCCTTTAGATTAAGTATGGATACCTTTTGAAAATTCCTAATATTGATGCTTGTCCTAAGGATTCTATCCTTAGAGGCTTCTAAGTATTTTGTCTTATATCTAAATCCACACTTTCCAAAGTTAACATAGGGAACTATGGCCTTAGCTTCATGACTTTTCACATAATGGACTTTGTGAATGAAGGTTGCTTTGACATGGACATTTTAGTTTGAACATTAATTAATACTTCCTTGATGTGGTAATGAAATAATCTCACTTAAGCAAAGATTAAATCAAATGAACACCCCACATTGATGTATGTTCAAAACATTGACTCCCAAAACACAAGCAACATTGAGACAAGGAAAGTATTGTAAAACATTGAGTCCAAGTTCCATTTTAGCAAAATCGTTGAGTTCCATGGTCCAAATCATTGAGTTCTATTGTCAAAATCATTGAGTTCTATTGTCAAAATCATTGAGTTCTATCAAAATCATTGAATTCTTAGGGTTTTATCACTTTAGAGGTATAGCATGTTTCTCACTATCTTGTTCTTGCAAAACAAAGGTCCCTTTTAGGTTAACATTTTGGGTCAAAACATTTCATCCATCTTCACACATTTTACATCACACTTTACCAAACCAACTTTAGAAAATTTTGGTCACATCAACAATTTGGACTTAGACATTTATCAAACCAATCCCCTAACTTAGCTATGTTGTGTGTGAAATTGATCCTTTTCCATACACTTAGTTGAGTTAATCATCACATTTTCAGACTAGTCTATCTTAAAGGTCACAATTCTACCTTGAGATTTACAAGTTCATTAACATCTTTTATCCAAACATTAAACATCAAACCTATAGTCAAAAGTGTTGTCCAAAATTTTATAAATTTCACCCCCCATATCATTCACCTATTCATCATCCACTTCCACCATTGGTCCAAAACAACTTAGAGGGTCCCTTTTTCCAATATTTGAGTCAACTAGAGATTTTCAACACTATAAATCTCAACATACTTCTCCCATAGGTGACACACAATTTATGGTTATAACAAGATCACAACACAATAGAATCATGGAGAAAACCAAAGGAACATCTACCACAAGTGATCCAAAACCCTAAGAATTTGATCCAAGGATCCATTCTACCCCCTCAAAAAAAACAAAAAATCCTTTAAGGTATGAGGAAAAAGATGTCACAAACAATCCACTTGAGCTTACTAAGGAAGAACTCCTTGAGTATAAATAATAGCATCAAACCTTAAAAAATGTGGCTCCCAATTTTCTCGCACAAAACTTGAGACAAGGATTAACCCAATCTACGAATCAACCAACTCCATACCTTGTGCCAAGTCAAACATTAACTCCTAGTCTTGCAACTAGGATTGCCACTGATCTTGGTCATATTCTCCCCTTAGGAGGCAACACACTTTTGGGTACCCAAAACACCACTTGGAAACCAAATTTTTGTGCCCCACCTCCATCTTCCTCCACCATTCTAGAACACCCTCTACATCCACACAAACCCTTATATTCCATGATACCACCACGACCTCAAAATTTCAAGCACAACCATCTTCATCCATCATCACAAATACCCAAAGTGTGCCCAATGTTACACAAGGTTATATGAACCAAGTGCCTCAAGTAGGACAACAAGGGAAGATTTACACTCTCACACAAGGGAAACCTTTGAAAAATGGATCCAATAATCCCATTGACACATCAACACAAGTGGTTACCCAAACTACTCAAGTCAACCCACCATCCATAATCGGCCCCATCTATCATCAATCCAAACCAAAAAAACACATTGATCAAAAACCCCATCAACCAAGGTAATACCTTAGTCCCACATCAAACCAAATAAGGGAACCCTTCTAATCTATTGATCCAAGTACATAATGTTCCATTGACATCACAATACCAAATGGCACCATCATCATCTTTACCATGGATCCCCCAAAACATGCAAAATCAAATGGGGCCCCAACCTTACATTCCTCCATCCCAATCGGCCATCTTACAAGGAATGCTAAGCCAAAACAACCCACAACCACCTAAAATCAATCCACAACCCATGATCACCCAAAATACATCCCAACATCAAAATTCTTCCACATTGCAAACGCAACAAGCTCACACTCTAGCTTTGCAACAAGCACAACAGGCTTATTAATAAGCATTGCAAGCGCAACAAGCTCAAGCTCAAGCATTGCAACAACAACAAGTCCAACAAAAATCATTTCAAGTGCAACAAGTTTACCAACAACAACAACAACAACATCAATCCATAATAGCACAACAATAAGAAGAAGCACAAAAACAAGCCTTAATCATGCAACAACAATAACAATAAGCCCAAAAACAAGCATTGCTAGCACAACAGTACACCCAACAACAAGTTCTTGCACAACAAAAAAAATAAGAAAAGGCTTATACTATAATCCCCAACAAAACATCATCAATCCAAATATGTTAGGAGCATATGCACCCCTACCACCATCACCTTCACAGTATCAAACACCACCCTACACACCATACAACACCCCATCATATCAAAATTCCACTTGCAATTCATCTACCATCCCACAGTATACAATATATGCTCCTCCACCAAATCCACAAGATGATATGGCATCACAACTCAGAGCACTAACACAAAAAATGCAAGACATTCAAATGGGAAAAATGAAGAAACCCCATACATAACAAAACTTGTGTCCATACCCATTCAATAGAAACATCACAATGGTACCTTTCCCTCTCAGTTTTGAGGTCCATAAATTTGATAAATACAAGGGGAGGGGAATCCTATGGATAAATCTAAGAATTCAACATCATGTGTATGGAGGTTGCCTACAATGATTCCTATTTGATGCACCTCTTTCCATGAAGTTTGATAGGCCCAACCATCGATTGGTTTTCACAGCTACCTCCAGGTATCAAAAACTTCCAAGAAATCATCGATAGATTCATATATCACTTCTCCTTCAATCTTGATGTAGAGAATCTACCAAAAACCACAAAACATCAAGGGTTCATTAGACCCAAACTCAAATTGAGACAATCAATTAGCAAATCCATCAAAAACTCATCATTTCAACAAAATTCATCAAATTTGTTTGCCATCCACAAGGCTACCACTCATCAATTCTCCAAATAAGTATTCCAAAATTTTATCAAACTTAATTACAACTTAACCAACATCAAAATGATTGTACCAACACAAAACCCTGATTAGGGATACTGAACCATTCAACTCTTTCCATATTCACCAATTCACTCTTCAATGCAACTTACTCCACATGGAAAAATAACAAAAAATCATGCAATATTATTTCCAAACTATCACTATACTTCAAAGACATCTTAATCATCATTTTTCTAATGGAAATAAACCAATATCATATTCACATAACACTGTTTTATCAGATTCATTGATTCTTGCAGCCAAATCACCATTTGCACATAGGGACCCTATTGCTCAAACACACCAAATCAACAAGTTTTCCCTCTCCAAGCCTTATAAAGAGATTCCCAATAGTTAACTACCCCTTTCAACTTCCTTTACTGACCAAAAACCTTTCCCTTACTCAACTGACTCTTTAACTTCCCGTTTTATGCATTTTTATATGTTTACAACTTTTTTTGCATTTTTGACAATAAATGATAACTTTTTCATTTTTAACATCCTTGACCCCTTAAAGACTTCTTTGAGACCTAAATACATCAAATATGACCACATCATGCCCCTTTTACATGCCCTTTATGATGACAAATCATTTTTTTACAAATGCTCCTTGGAGACATAAAACACAATTAGGTGCTCCTGCACCATACAACTAGCCTACAAAAACTTTCCAAGTCCCTTGGAGACATGTTGTATCAACCTTTCTTGTTCTTTCACCTACATATCAACTTCAAATTTGTCTTGGACTGCTCCTTTTTTTCTCTTGAATCTTCTGCTTGTCTTTGTCTGTGTTCCATCCTTTTCCTTTAGCTTTGTCTTTATTTTTGTCTCTTCTTGTTTTCACTTGTCTTTTTCCATATTTATTCTCTGCCTATCAGGTTCACAAGCTTTCTTATCATTTAAAAGGACACATGATTACCCTTTCATAACTCCCATATTTCCTTTAACTCTTTCTCTACCAAAGGACACAAGACTGTCCTTTCTCATTGCCTTTTTTCCAAACAATCTTTCCTATTTTTTTCACAATTCATCCTTGACCTTCTCTGTCCAATCATCTTTTCATCTAATCCAATTAGTGGAGTACTCTCAAACTGACTAACATCTTCAAATGGCTGCAAACTCAACTGCTTCTTCAGACAGGTATCCATCTCCCTCACTACTTCACCACACCAACTCAACAAACTTCTTTGCCTCACCTAGGTCTTTCCACTTTTCCTATACCTAGTCTCTTGGAAACCAACAACCAGGTTCTCTCTTAACCTGGACACAAACACAAACACCAATACTTTCTCTTTGCAGCTTAGATGGATCAAGCACCTACAACCAACCAACAACTCAATAGCAACTCAAACCAACTATCAGAATCAGCTAGCTTTGATACCAATTGAAGCAGAGCATCTACCAAAAATCACAAACCATCAAGGGTTCATCAAACCCAAACTCAAGCTGAGAAGATCAATTAGAAAATCCATGAAAAACTCACTCATCATTTCAACAAAATTCATCAAATTTGTTTTCCATCCACAAGGCTACCAATCATCAATTCTCCAAATCAGTATTCCAGAATTTTATCAAACTTAATTACAACTTAACCAACATCAAAATGATTGTACCAACACAAAACCCTGATTAGAGATATTGAACCATTCAACTCTTTCCATATTCACCAATTCACTTTTCAATGTAACTTACTCCACATGGAAAAATAAAAACAAATCATGCAATATTATTTCCAAACTATCACTAGACTTCCAAGACATCTTAATCATCATGTTCTAATGGAAATAAACCAATATCATATTCACATAACACTGGTTTATTAGATTCATTGATTCTTATAGTCAAATCACCATTTACACATAGGGACCCTATTGCTCAAACACACCAAATCAACAAGTTTTCCCTCTCCAAGCCTTATAAAGAGATTCCCAATAGTTAACTACCCCTTTCAACTTCCTTTACCAATAAAAAACCTTTCCCTTACTCAACTGACTCTTTAACTTCCTATTTTATGCATTTTTATATGTTTACAACTTTTTTGCATTTTTGACAATAAATGACAAATTTTTCATTTTTAACATCTTTGACCCCTTAAAGACTTCTTTGATACCTAAATACATAAAATATGACCACATCATGCCCCTTTTACATGCTTTTTATGATGACAAATCAAATTTTTACAAAATGCTCCTTGGAGACATAAAACACAATTAGGTGCTCCTGCACCAAATTTTGACATGGATGTAACCTTATAATATTTGTACACTCTCAAGAAAACCAAAGGAGAATCCTTCACTAATTCTTGCAAAGATGGAGGAAAAGATCTAGTAAGAGCAATTGGCCCATTCCTGATGAACAACAAGTGGGGATTATCATAGCAAATGTTGATCCAGATCTATCCTTCCACTTAAAGATGCAATGGATCACCACTTATGATGAGCTTTTCCCTAGGGAACTCAACATCAAGAGAACCCTAATCTCATAGGGAAACACACAAGAATATAGAGACAATCACCCATCAACCAATTCAAATGACAAGCCCCGCATCTAGGCTAAAAATAAAAATGTGCGAATGATGGCATTGTGGATGCTAAAGTGGTCAAAAGTGCTCCTAGGACAAACACCAACCAACCAACCAATGGACAACAAACCACACCCCCACCATAGAATAATCAAATCAATAACACTAAAACTCAACAATGAAGACCCCTCGATAGGAACAACTACCCAAAACAAAAATACACACCATTGGGGGAACCTATTGAATCTGTCATGCAAAAATTGGTACAGTTAAATTTCATTACGCTCCCCAATTTCTAAAACTACCAAGATCCACAAGATAAACCACCTTGGTACAATGAAAAGGATCTGTGTGACTTTCACAAAATCAAAGGATACAAAACCTCAAACTATATGAAGCTCAAGAATGTTATCCAAGACCTTATCAACAATGGAGACATATTTGTTGATGTATTGGTCGATAACCAAAACCTCAAGATTTAAAAGAACCTGATGCCAAATCACAACAAATGGAATGATAATGAAAAAGGGAAGAATTACAATAACATACAACATGTCTATTCCAATGTGGTTGCCTCTTGTGATAATGTCATAATAGTCATTACCATCAAAGGACCTAGTGTAGAGTGTGGGGTCACCACACAACTTGGAAAGGTTAAAATCTAAGGAGCCTCATCTCAACATTGGGCACAACCTACATTTCCATGAACATCAAACCCTAGTAACTACAACCTCCTAGATCAGCTCAAGAAGACCCCCACATAGATCTCTATTATGTCCCTAAGAATATTGATATTGTGTAGTTTCAAGCTGTGGTAGGGCATATCACTACCCCTCATCTCTCACCTTCTCGGAACATAATCTCCCAACGCAACCATCTCATAATCGTGCTTTACATATTGAGGTCATTATTCATAAGAATAAGGTTAAAAGAGTCTTAGTAGATGGAGTTGTTGTTCTAAACATTAGCACGCTTCAGTTGGTCAAGAACTTGGGATTTTCAAAGGATGCTATTGAGAAAATAAAGAGTACAACCATAAGGGCATATGACGATCAAGAAAGAGTGTCACAAGGTATCATTACACTACTTATCCAAGTGGGACCTATCATTGTTGAGGCCACATGCCAAGTGCTATACCTTGATCTCCCCTACAACATCCTGTGTGGTCAACCATGGATTCATGCCATGCAAGCTGTAGCTTCTACCTATCACCAATGTGTCAAGTTTCCATTTGAGGACAAAGAAGTGACTATCCATGGAGATCTTGAGCCTTTCTATTATTACAAGAACCTTGAGGCTAAGTTCTACAAGATCCCCTAGATACCAAAAAATGATGAAGGGCCTACATCCTCATCCTCATTTGCTGACCCATCTTCCCTTGCATCCACATCGGAATCCAAAACACCCATTATGCAAACTATACCCGATATCAAGGTAGTAATCAAGGAAATTAATGGTTGTGGAGATTACAATATATAGGACACTTTTGTGTTGGGTGAGTTACCTCTTTCCCCCAAATCTCATGGAAAACTCACACCTATCAACAAAGTGAATGAAATGTTAAAGCTTGCATCTACCACCTTCACCAAATGGGGGGACTTGAACAAAGAGGATGTCAATGAAGAAGATGTATCTAAACTACTTTATCAAGACAACCTACCCATGCCCATTCTTCCTATGGAAGATGATAATAAAGGTTTACAATTAATGACGGGATGGGGATACAACAAGAACAAAAAGCTAGGACAAAATGATAATGGTTTGCTAGAACCCATCATTCCCAAGAGACGTCCAAAGAATCTTGGATTAGGATGTACTACTAGCAAGGTTACCCTTATTGGAAAAGGTACTTCTTCTAAATAGGCTAAGGCTTCCTCTTGGTTACCAACATCGCATGATACTACCCTAGATGAATTCCCCCTTGACGTTGCTGACCTATTTGAGAATGACTCTATCTTTATGATATCAACATCTTTTACCCCAAGTGGCCAAAACACCGAATTAAACCTAGTATAGGTCCCCAACTCATCGACTGGGACCAACGAGGACCACCAATTCTAGATATATTTGAAAAAAATGAAGCAATCTTGTGACAACTTACCATGTGGGGATCACAAAGAAAAAATTTATATAGAGCTAGACACACGGGCATACTATGGGGAGATGATTGAATCCTTCAGTCATAAAATTGACGATATGAGAATAACATGTAGATATTTAAGTGAAAGCCACACTGTGGCACTTTTAGATCCTAAAATAGTAAAAAGAAAGGATGTGTCTGAAGGTGAAAACCTCTCTGAGGTGCCCATGGATGAGGGATTCAATCTCCCCCTTCGAGCAATGCATCCAGAAAAATCAATAGTACTAGTAGAAAAGGCTACCCCAATGAATGTAGGAACAAAAGAAGCACCTAAGATAACTTTCTATGTTGAATCCTTGTTAACTGAAGAACAGAAAAACCTAGCAGTGTTCTTGAAAGAAAGAAGAGAAAAATTTGCATGGTCATACATAGATATGCTAGGGCTTGATCCAGACGTAGTTGTGCATCATTTAGCAGTCTATCTTGAAGCCAAACCAGCCAAACAAAAACTGAGAAAAATGCCTCCTCAAATTGCATTACTAGTTAAACTAGAGTTATAAAATCTCCTTGACATCAGATTTATCTGACCAATTGACTATCCTGAGTGTGTTTTCAACCTAGTACCAGTATCCAAACCCACTGAGGGCATCGAAATATGTAGAATTTTTAGGGAATTGAATCAAGCATGTCCAAAGGATGATTTCCCTCTTCCCAACATCGCCATCATCACCAATCTAACCATAGGTCATGAAATGCTATCACTCATGGGTATATTTTTATGGTATAACAAAATCATGATCACTAAGGAGGATCAACATAAAACTGCATTCACTTTTCCATGGAGTACATATTTTTGGACCATGATGTCGTTTGGGCTAAAGAAATCCAAAGCAACCTATCAAAGGGCGATGATCCTAATCTTTCATGATATGATCCATGAAATAGTTGAAGATTATGTGGATGATATTTTTTCCAAATAAAAAACAAGGAGCACATAGAGGTATTGGGACCCATCTTCGATAGACTTGAAGAATATAAGGTAAGACTAAATCCAAAAAAGTGTGTATTTTGGGTAACATCAAGTAAGCTTCTTGGTTACATCATGTCACAACAAGGGATAGAGATAGATCCAACAAAGTTAAAAGTAATCTTAGACATGGAGACACCACAAACATTGAAACAAATGAGAGGGGTACAAGGAAGCTTGCAACCCATTAGGAGATTCATAGCACAATTATTAGACAAGATCCATCCTTTCTCACATCTTCTCCATAAAGGGATTACATATAAGTGGGATGAGAAGTGTGATAAAGATTTCCAGCAGATCAAGGACTACCTATTGTCACCTCCAACTCTCATTCCACCAATACCAAACAAGCCCTTGATCTTATACATTTCAGCTACATCAATAGCACTAGGTGCTCTTCTAGCCCAACATGATGAAATGGGAAAAGAAAGAGCCATCTATTACATTAGTAGGGCCTTGGTAGGGTATGAAATGAATTATTCATCCATTGAGAAGGCATGCTTAGTGGTGATTTTTTCTTCACAAAATTTCAAACATTACATGCTTTCACACCAAATCAAGCTTATTGCTAAGAGTGACCCATTAAAGTATTTTTTATCCAAAGAAACTCTCACTAGGTGAATGGCCAAATGGGTAATGACCTTGACTAAATTTGACATAAAGTATGTGGAGTGCAAGGCTATCAAAGGACAAGTAATTGTAGACCAACTAGTAGAGGCACCCATTTATGCGGAGAATCCTTTGCTTTCTGAATTTCCTAATGAATTAGTGTTTCTCCTCAATACAATGGATCAATGGAAAATGTACTTCGATGGATCATATACCCAACACAAAATAGGAGTGGGTATTCTCTTCATCACCCCTCAAGGGGACTGCATTCCAAAGTCATATTGACTATCATTTCCATGTACCAACAATATTGCTGAGTATGAAGCCCTAATAAAAGGTCTAAAGATAGTGGTCCAATGGAAGATACAAGAGTTAAAAGTCTATGGAGACTCACAGTTGATTGTTAACCAAGTCAATGAAAACTACCAAATCAAGGATGATAAACTCACTCCTTATAAGAAGATGGTAGAAAGTCTCAAGGAATTTTTCATTAATATAACCTTCAAGAAGATACCTCGTATGAAAATTTGAGCAGTAGATGCCATGGAGACAATTGGGTCTTTGTTAGACATGCCACACAACATCCTTCAATGTGAATTCTTGGTAGAATAACTTCTCATACTAAATTTTGAAATTCCTAAATTTGAATTCATGCGTGTGATAGTTGGTCCTAGATCCTCATGGTATCATGATATATTCACTTGTCTTAGTAGAGGTATCCTCCCATATGATATCAACTCTATTTTTAAGAAGACCTTTGTTAAAAAGGCATCCCGATTTGTCATCTTAGGTGATACCTTATACCGTAGAAGCATCAAAGGGACATTACTACAATATCTCATCCAAGAGGAAGCCTTGATCGCCTTAATAGAAATACATGAAGGCATTTGTGGTTCCCATTCTAATGGAATAACCTTATCCAAGAAACTATTGAGGACAAGGTATAATTGGAAAACCATGGAAAGAGAATCCCATCAATATGTGTAGAAATGTGTCCAATGTCAACAACATGGAGATCATATCCACGCTCTAGCTCAGGAGTTGTAACCAATGGTCACACTGTTGATGTGTTTTTTATGCACTTCTCAACACAACTAATGCATAGATGCATCACCTCTCTTGAAAGACAATCTTCCACAATCAAATTGTAGAACACTATCCCAAGGTCTCTTATGTTAGGTCTTGATAGGGCTTGGAATACCTCAGTCGATTCATGTGTTTTTCTAGAATCACAAGGCGAACTTACAGATGAGTTACAAAGTGTGGGGAGTTGGGTCTGCAAATGGAGTTCTTAAGGTGCATAAATTGTTGTTCAATTGCTGCAGGTTCAAATAGCAGTCTTGAACTACATTTTATCATTAGATTTGGCTTTACAATGTGTAATGAACCTTAGCATAGGTTACTTATTAAAAAAAAGGAAAAAGGGCAGGGAAGGGAGGAAGTTCCTAGACTTGAAACTATGAATGAATAGTGATCATGGAAGCTACTATAGTAGACAAACTCCCTAAACTGGGTTTTTCTTGGCCAAGAGGATCCTATAGTTACACAAAACCAGTGCAATCTTCTAAGGACTACATATTTTTAGATTACATGCGCACATCATGAACATGTAATTGAACTAAGTTGCAAAAATGAAGTGAATAAGCTTAGACTAGCTTTACAAAGTGATTTATACTCGACAAACCATAAAAAGCATGAGCTGGAAATTCATCAAATACTGTAACAATAAACACCATCATCACTTCCACTCAATAAAATAACAACTAAACTAATAGGGTAGTAGAACCATGCATGCATAATGAAGAAACACAAGAGAAACACCCATAAATCATGCAATGTAGCTCTCTATTGCCATAGAATTCCTTTACATTAGCTCTCCAACCCCCTTACAAATGAAGGGCAAGCCCCTATTTATAGTTTTCCAAAGCCCAAATGAATGGCTAGGATTGAATTACATTGTGTGGCTCAGATTTGATTACTTTAGGGTTTCACCTATCCCACAATATCCATCAATTTAAAATAAAATTTTCTTCTCATTCTTGTTTTGTCTTGTAGTGCCCAGGTGTTGTAGAAAATTTGTCATTTAGCTGATTTCCTATTCACTCTAGCAGAAACTACCTACAGGCTACCCTCTTCCATTTGATAGATATGTAGCATTCTTGGTCAATCAAGTGCATCTCGTTTGCAATTTTTCATTATTGTGGCATGGATAAATTACCCCGGATCCGACAAGACAACGCCAGATGGATCATGAGAATTTGGTAAAGAATAAGACAACCTCCCCTTTGTTTCAAGCCCTTAGTAGACAGCCACTTGCTTTCTTGGTATTGATTCCCTCGGTATCAAATTATCCATTGGTTAGCTCTGGTACATCCTCATGGGTGGTCATGTGGGAGTGAATTCGTGGGTGAATCCATCTTACACAATCTCCACTTATAGAAATCTCCTCTTATAATCACAGTCCTACATAAGATAATAAATTTGATCAGGCACTCGAAGTAATGTCATAAAATCCCTTTTAAACTACCATCAATAAATGGTTGATCCCTAGGATCGAAATTAGCATATCTGCACATTCATGACCCCTTAGCAATTTTCCCATCGGAGCTTAACCAACCTTATGTATACCTGCACCAAATGTTAGATAGTTGTGCTTTGTCGTAATTTTAAGGTACACATTCATCAATTAATTTCATCATATAAGATAGTTCTTGCTCATACATGCAAAAGGGAGCGAAAATGGACCGTGCCCAAAACCCATCATAGAAGCACCCCCAAAAGAGGCAACCCCGGAGATTGTGGGTCCCGCTTGTATGATTTCCGTCAGGTAGGAAGATGTGAACAGAGTGCCGCCAGTGAAATGGTTAAAGGTAGAAAAATACCCACCTCGACACCTCCTTTCTATTTACCTCTACCTGCAACACAACCTCTCTTGGTTTTCCTATCATTTCCCTTTAGTGTTACGTGAGTAATAATACCACCTGTCCTTGACATTATTTTAGCATCCCCTGCAACGGTATGTGATCTATCACCAACAAATGAGATAATACCTCCCTAAGCAATCCAATTCAGCCCCAGAGGAGAGCAAACCCATCCTCTCATGTTACTTCGAAGCTAAGCATAATGCCAACGCACCCCTTGCCTCGTTACTCTACCTCTTCACTAAAACAATCAATAGGCAGGTGGGGTATCAAGTGTTTTTTGATTTCTAACATTGTATTTATGTGCACCGGGGTTCTAGAGGGCCGATGGCAGCTTCCTACCCTTTGGCAGCCATAATTATATTTCTTGCTATAGCCTTCATCCATAAGGTATTCAGTACCTCCTCAAACTTCATTACCTTCGATCTCTTAATTGTATATCCTTCAGATGCTTTCATCCTTCCTCATAAGAATCCTTCATTACTTTATCAGTGTCCGCAAGTTGGTGACCTAGTTTAACCTCTATGTTGTTCTCAATTCATATTCGTGTACCCCCTGCTAGTAGGCTTAGAATCAGACAGTGTCAATCACCCTATGGTGAAAATATAACACATTGCTCACCTAGATATAGTTGGTCCTTCTCAGCCTGGATCATCGCTATTAGGCACCCTGCTTCTTATTCTTGTAAGATTAATCATAGGAGATGAATTTTAAATCAATTTTAAATTATTACAACTGGTTACTCAGTTCATTAGAGTTCATCGCTTCAAAACTATCAGGAGGGGAAGGCCTTGCTTTATTCTTCCAAGTGGTGTCGAGAGTGGTGGATCCCACATGAATAAACTTCGTCGACCATAGGGAGCAGCGGGGAGAAGAACACAAAGAGACATCATGGGAATGTTGTTTGGGGCATGTCGAACGATGGACAAAGGGTCAAAATGCAACACCCATGCAAACAATAGCTGTCAGTGACACTTATTCCAATGGAGCCTGCACAGAAGGTAGCCCATACAGAAAGGAACGGGGTGAAACACCCATGCCCTCGACAAAGGTGACTTCAAAGACCGTGGGATGCGCAGGGGAAACACCCGGTGGATGGTGGGAGGGTAAGCACATGGTGTAAAATGTTCGTAGAAGAGTCGGGCACCCATGCAGCAGAGCCCGAGGATCGAAACTCCATCCCATCAGAGAAATCACGAAGGCCTCAGTTGAAGCTCATTTAAACTGTCATCAATTTTTTTTTTTAAATACCTTGTTTATTAACAGTCGTGATTGATTCCAACACTTCACAACACACCTCAATTTATTTTTTTGAGGAATTTTCCTGTTATATTATCATTGCAGCCTTCGATGTCTTTAACAGCCCTGGACCCATGGGCATCCTCATACTTATAGTGTAATCTCCACTTTCCACAAAAGGATACCTCGAGTCTGATGGTTACTTTGATATTGTATTGACATTGTGGAGAGCTGATGGGGAAATGATGTAGCTTTTGAATTTACCCTCCGATACTTTCCAAAGGCACCCGACTATATTGCTAAGCCCACATGTATTCTTATTTCTATCTTGATGGCTTCCACTGCCACTAGTTGAGTTGGTACCAGCACCGAGACATGTACGACTTGGAGGTTCATTTGAAATTCTAAATCGTTCAAGTTGGTGTGACATTGCTTTTCCCCACAATTTGATCCATCGTATAAGCCCATAAGAATTTCATCTGATGTGTATCATGCCTTGGTTACAAAGGATGGAAGGTATTCCTTAAATGTTGAATACCTCTCGTGGAGGTGCAAAGGGTAGCAACATCGGTGGGTGAAAGATACCGAAGATTTGTTGGAAGTCATCAAAATGGCTGGGTGATTTGTGGACTCCGCAAATACTAATGCTGCCAGAAGACATAGAGAACTTCGTCGGGAGAACAGCTATCCGATTCGAGGAACTCATAGTGAAGGTCATTGTCGTACCAAAGAGGATGGGGCGTCACCATGGGATTATTTTTTGGAAATGGCCTTGAGGATTGCGGCTTCCACAGGGTAAAGTCCTACACACCACCAACTCCACTCCACCAACTTGAAATGTTGTTTCGTTATATCTTCCTTCTGAGCCTTTGTTGCCCCATCCAAGGAATAACTCATTAATTCTACTGAAGGGGACTCATTCTCATCCATACCCAGTCACCATAGAGTCTATTGTCCATCACATCATTCATACTTTAATCTTTGGCATTATTTCTCCCTCCAACTTTGACACCCTACCTGCTATGGGGCCCAAATTATCCTTCAAAATGTTATCGTGCTTTTATTAGAGTAACCAGTGTGAACGTCCAAAAATGGAAACATAATACACCCAAGCCATGTGAAGGATCATCTTAGGAGGAGATGACTTTTGTGGTGAAGAGAGTTGTGGGTTTTGTACATGTGATTTATGTTAGGCCAAAGGCTATGGGACATCGTTATGATGATTCCGTCAAGAGGGATGGCAACGAGGTGGTGGAAGCCCGCAGCACTGGCTCCGCATTGGCCATATCTATTAATGAAAGGAATGTGGGGCATCATTACACATAACTCAGGAATCATTTAAACCAAACCTCAACATATTTTGAAATGGAAATGAAACCATGAGGCTTGAGCTAGCAAACCAAGGCAAGAACGATGGCACTGGAGTTCAAGGTTAGGCTTCATAGTGAGAGGAATCCACCACCTAGATGATAGAGGTGACGATGAATGGATGCTAGAACCTACAAAGAAGGAAGATGGTGGGTGAGAAAATTCTTGTTGGAACCTAAGAAATACCACGATGAAAACAACAAGTGCCAAGGAAAGACCCGTAGTGTGGGCTCCGTACGGACGAAGGCCGTTAGTCAGCAAGTATCACTCGTAAAGTGAAAAGCCTCACTACCCACCTTCGCCAATGGCTAGTGATATTATAGGACCCCAATATGCTTTAAAAATGAAAGGCGTGAAGGTTAGTGATATGCTAGCTACAAGAAAGCTGTTAGGGGAAACCGTCAAGAGCAACGGGGTAGCCCATCACCATGTAAAAGAAGCAATCAACTCGAAGGTGCTATTAAAATATCATTTGGTAGCAACCAAGTTTAGTGCATGTGGGCATGATGTGTGGGTGTAGGGAAAACAAATTCTATTTTTGCAATGGTAGGATGAATGGCAACCGCCATGCGCAGGCCCGCAAGAGGGCGACGGTCGTGATGGGTCACAGACCCGTGGAATGGGGAGGCAGCGAATGTTTGCTATTGTGAATAGCATTAGGCCGACAGCCTCTCACGAATGGTGGCCCACGAGCGTAGACTCATCAATGAGCGCAAACTTAGTAGAGCCTAGCCATTAGGTGATGGAGGTCAGGCGAGAGAAAACTGCACATGAAGACCCCCAAACATTTGGATTTGGGCACTTTGAAGCAATGGGGTCAGTTGGTTTTGCAACAATGCCGAAAGTAGAGGGACCAACTGCAGGGCCCACCATGCGGGCGGATGTCAAAGGTCAGCCGCATGAAATGGTGAAATGGGAATGAAGTCATGCCTGAGGTGTCACTTGAGAGCATGTCCGCATAGCATGAAGAACACAGCGAAAAACAAAGGGATGGGGTTTGCACGTCGGGCGGACACCTGAACTTGGTTGCAGGTGAACAATGAAGGATGATGACAATTGGAAAAATGAGATCCATGACTGTGGGTTCGCAAGGGTCAACAGATGCAGGGAAGAAAGTGAACGGAGGTCTATAGGAGCAGCCTACGAGGACAAATGACTTAGAGAAATTTAGTTGAGCTATCTTGGATAATATGAAATAGATCATTTTAGGGCTTGTGGCCAACCTGAGCATAGAAACAAATGCACACAAAGTGAGACAAGGTCGAAATGACCGTTGGGAGTGAGAAAGAGGAGGTGTGTGTGCAAAATATGCACAACAAATGGTGACTCACCAGGGAAATTCTCTAGAGCATTTTGATGACAAACTAGAATCAAGAACCCAAAATCTCTATTTCTGACCTTTATGCTAGAGTAAATAATCCAACCACTAGCCAAACCAACCTTTAGTGTGTTGAAAATCCAAGTGTGTGCAGTTGTGTTAATTCCCATCCTGAAGTTGATGCAAGAACCTAAGCTTCGTCAAGTTAAGCTATGTAGTTTATTCTAAGTCTAAGAGCACTTGGGGCATTGCCTCACTACTAGTCAGGCATCCATAGCCCAGATGAGGTTGTCGTTGCAATTTTCCTGAACATTGCTCTACTGTCAGCCAGGTGTCCATAGCCCTAGTAGAGTTGCTCGGATCCTCCTGAAAGGTTGAATTTCTTCTTTCTTTTGATTTTCAATGTTTCTCTTTTCTTTATTTTTATTTATTTATTTTTATTTCCTCTTTTCAATTCTTTATTTTAACCCATGAGCAACGAAGCTCGGGCTCAGGCCTGAGAATCAAAGTAGCACTGAAGGAGAATTTTATATTTTTCACTTAACTAGACCTCACAAAGGATCTACAGGGACCTCTAGATTCTTAAAATATGTGAGAGATAAGATTTCAGAATACATTGGAGTTAGACTAAACCAATGACTTATCCTCTTTGAATCAAACACCCAGATCACTTGACACTAATAGAAGACCTTCACCATGCCCTCTGAAAACTTGATTAGAGTTTAACCAAGAAATTCGTAGAACAACCCTAGGTGATAAGGATGGTTGTTGTGTGCACAGATGTTCCCAACTAAAAGTAGAGGAACCTTGAGCAAAGCAGCAACAAAATGGAAGCAAAGCGAACGGAAAGTGAACACCAAAACTAACCAAAGTGAGACAACGAAAGAAAACAACAAAGAAACTACTCTAAAGCAAACAACCTACAACAAACCAACTAACCTAACGAAAGTAGGAAAGTGAGACTATATACATGAACCCGAGGTATGTACATGAAACCTACATTACCCAAAATGAGCTATGTACAAAGACATTTACAAAGCACTATATGCAAGCAAGGTAGACCGACACTTATGCCCATTGGATTTTGTAATGGATGCACAAGTAATAGGGAAATCATTATAGTTCTAAGCCATGTTGATTTATCCTTATACTTAGAAAAATGAGGCTCAACATTGCAGCATTCAAATTTGATCACATCATCACAAAAAATCAACAATTGAGGTAATTTGTTAAGCCCATGGTTGATCCATAAACACGTCTGTCTTCCCTCGTTCCCATAATCAAAGTAATAAATGCAGCTGTAAGAATTCATAGGAGAAAGGAAAGATAGAACCTAGATGTCATCCTGCAAAGGTGGTAGCACCTAATAGTCAAGAGCAAGCCCAACATTGTCGATCGTTGCATCGACAACTTTAGATGGAGGCACCAGATGGTGCAACACTTCAGGCATTAAGCTTGTAAAGGACTGGGAGGACAAAGCAACAGACATTTCTTCCAAGCCTTGTGTGGGATCCACAGCCTCCGTTGGCTATTCTTTGAGGAAGTACACCTCATCTCATTGATCTTATGCAAACCTAATGTCCACTTGATTACTATCCTTAGATGGAAGCACACTGTCCCATCTCCTTTCCCAAGTTTTGATCTTATCTTTATGATGTTCAATGCCATGAGACAATGACATGCATGAATCTTTCCTATTACAGCTCCCTGAATTTGGAAGAGGACTAGCAATGATCATGGCGGAAGGACTCCAAGTTGCATTTTGTAGTTGGCTGAGTGCTTCATCTCTATTGGCAGCTATCCCAACACCTCCGCCTTTTTCTTCTTCTCTTTGTTGTTCATGCATCTCCTCATGGTGTTCAATCATTTCTTCTTGGTCACTATTGTTGTAGATAGAGAAGGAACCCCTCTCCCACTCTGGAAGCTCTAGTATTTCATCGATGGGAGGGGCAAGTGGTATGTCTTCATCGCTATCATCTTCTGGAATGTGCTCTTCCTCGACATGGGAATACCTCCGCAATACAGCTCCCAATGGAAAGAAGTTGTCAATTGATGGCACCTCATCAAGGGGACCAAAATCTACTTTGCAACTTTTCTCCAAGGACTCACCATAAAACCTATCATCCATGGTGCAAAAATTCTCTTCAAGAGGAATAACTTCTTGATGATTGGTGGACTGCATCCCTATTTGATCCACTTCATCACTTGGAGGCTCGAGACTATATTGTTGTCCTTCTTCTATTGTTATCCCAACATCCTCTTGAGGCCTACCTTCACCTAAGTTTCCGCTTGACTTTGGCTCTTGGTCTTCTACTTTGATTTGGGAAGAAAGTAGAGGAGGTCGGGCACTTGGTTGCTCCAATTGTCCTCTAACTTATCTGATAGCCTCTTTGCATAGCTCACATGCAAACTTAGAATGTTATGAATCATGGAGTCTGCACCAATTTGGTAGCATCAATACCTCTAGATCCACTTGATCTCTTAATTTGGACCAATTCTTTGCTAATCTGGAGATGAGCTAGTTGTATCTTTCCATTATTGGGCCCTTATCATCACTTGAAAAGGTAGTCTGATAGTGAACAGTCATGACCTGTAGTTGTTCCCACTCCTCCAAATCTGCATTTTCATATGCTTGGTCACTATCATTGTAGATGGAGATATCTTCTAGTCTGATTTCACTTATGCCTTCATCATCATTTTCTACTGCCCAAAAGCTTTTAGTCTCTTCTTCTTCTTGTTCTTTAGCATCTTCATTGGTTGTCCCAACATGTGATGCTACAGAATATGTTGATCCATCCTCAACTACCAACATTTCTTCTTCTTGAGTGGAGGGTTGCCTTTTGCTAATGGATAAAGGGCCTTCTAATTCCTTTCTAACTAATTTTTCATCAAGACTGTTTGTTGTCTTGAGGGAATCAGCTCCTTCTCTATGACTTTTAGCTTCAGTGTTTGTTATCCCAACACCAACTTGTGTCCAACTAGCTGGTTTATCTTCAAGGTGTTGTCCTGCAGGCGTTGAAAACTCTTCTACCTCATGGGATGCCTCATCCTCATTGAAATTTGGCTGCTCCAACTTCTTCAAGCAGCCCTTGACTTGGGTGATGATGTTCGCACAGGAAGAACAAGCTAATTCTGAGTGAGGTGCATTGTGAAATCTACACCAAGTAGACATCAACACCTCCTCCAATCTTGGTCTATCTTTGTTACCCAAACATTCTTGGATCAGCTCTTCGAATTCCTTGGCTACTATGTTAGTCATTTCCTCTTTTGGATCTTCGGGAGCCAAGGTTTGGTATATTTCCCAAAAGGGAATTTCTCCTTGCAAGACTCTTTCAACTTTGTCCAAGAATGTTAAACACCCCAATTCGTTGTGTTTGCAAGTGCAATGGATCCTACAATTATCTGCCAATGCAAATTGCTGCAATGGTCTTCTCAACCTTCTATTTAAATCTACATGTAGCTGAGTGATGTTGATTTGCACGTGCTGCTCCATTTCAACTCAGCTTTTGTTTACCTTCATAATTTTCTTGTTTTTTGCATTAACAGAGATCTCCTTATCTAAGATTTCTTCTTGAAAGTGCTCTTTTCAACTCCCAACTTTCAGTTTTGTAGTCTCAACATGCCATTCCTCCTTCTAGCGCCAGTTCTGTTGATGTGTTTTTTATGCACTTCTCAACACAGGTAATGCATAGACGCAACACCTCTCTTGAAAGACAATCTTCCACAATAAAATTTCATAACACTATCTCAAGGTCTCCAATGTCAGGTCTTGACAGGGCTTGGAATACCTCAGTTGATTCATGTGATTTTTTGGAATCACAAGGTGGACTTACAGATGAGTTACAAAGCGTGGGGAGTTGGGTCTGCAAATGGAGTTCTTAAGGTGCAAAAATTGTTGTTCAGTTGTTGTAGGTTCAAAAATAAGTCTTGAACTCCATTTTATCATTAGATTTGGCTTTACCATGTGTAATGAACCTTAGCATAGGTTACTTATTGAAAAAAAAATGAAAAAGGGCAGGGAAGGGAGGAAGTTCCTAGACCTAAAACTATGAATGAACAGTGATCATGGAAGCGGCTACAGTAGACAAACTCCCTAAATTCAGTTTTGCTTGGCCAAGAGGATCCTACAATTAAACAAAACCAGTGCAATCTTCTAAGGACTACAGATTTTTAGATTACATACACAGATCATGAACATGTAATTGAACTAAGTTGCAACAATGGAGTGAATAAGCTCAGACTAGCTTTACAAAGTGATTTATCATCGACAAACCATAAAAAGCATGAGTTGGAAATTCATCAAATACTATAACAACAAACACCATCATCACTTCCACTCAAGAAACTAACAACTAAACTAATAAGGAAGTAGAACCATGCATGCATAATGAAGAAACACAAGAGAAACACCCATAAATCATGCAATTTAGCTCTCTATTGCTGCAGAATGTCTTTACATCAGCTCTCCAACCCCCTTACAAATGAAGGGAAAGCCCCTATTTATATTTTTTTCAAATCCCAAATGAATGGCTAGGATTGAATTACATTATGTGGCTCAGATTTGATTACATTAGGGTTTCACCTATCCCACAATATCCATCAATTTAAAATACAATTTTGTCCTCATTCTTGTTTTGTCCTGTAGTGCCCAGGTGCTATAGAAAATTTATCATTTAGCTAATTTCCCTTTCACTGTAGCAGAAACTACCTATAGGCTTCCCTCTTCCATTTAATAGATTTGTAGCATTCTTGGTCAATCGAGTGCATCTCATTTGTAATTCGTCATTATTGTGGTATGGATAAATTACCCTAGATACACCGAAACAATGCCTGATGGATCATGAGAATTTGGTAAAGAAGAAGATGACCTCCCCTTTGTTTTAGGCCCTTAGTAGACAACCACTTGCTTTCTTGGTATTGATTCCCTTGGTATGCAATTATTCATTGGTTAGCTTTGGTACATCCTCATGGGTGGCCATGCGGGAGTGAATTCATGGGTGAATCCATCTTGCACAATTTTCGCTTATAGAAATCTCCACTTATAATCACAGTCCTACATAAGATAATAAATTTGATTAGGCCCTTGAAGTAATTAAATAAAATCCCTTTTAAACTACCATCAATCAATGGTTGATCCCTAGGGTCAAAATTAGCATATCTACGCATCCATGATCCCTTAGTGATTTTCCCATCGGAGCTCAACCAACCTTATGTATACCTACAACAAATGTTAGATAGTTTCCCTTTGTTATAATTTTAAGGTACACATTCATCAATTAATTTTATCATATAAGATAGTTCTTGCTCATACATACATAAGGGAGTGGCAAGGGACCGTGCCCAGAAGCCATCGTAGGAGCACCCCCAAAAGAGAAAGCCCCAGATATTGCGGGTCTTGCTCGTATGATTTCTATCAGGTAGGAAGATGTGAATGGAGTGCCACAAGTGAAATGGTTAAAGGAAAAAAAATGTCTGCCTCAACACCTCCTTTCTATTTACCTCTACCTGCAACACAACCTCTCTTGTTTTTCCTATCGTTTCCCTTTAGTGTTACGTGAGTAATAATACCACCCATCCCTGTCATTCATTTAGCATCCCCTACAAAGGTATGTGATCTGGCACCAACAAATGAGATAATACCTCCCTGAGCAATCCAATTTGACCCCAGAGGTGAGAAAACCCATCCTCTCATGTTACTTCGAAGCTAAGAATAATTCCAATGCACCCCCTGCCTCGTTACTCTACCCCTTTACTAAAACCATCAATAGGCAGGCAGGGTATCAAGTGCTTTTCGGGTATGTGCAGGTTGATGGTGGGCCAAAAAGTGGCAATGAAGGAAAAAACACGTCTTTCATTGACCGAAAAAATGCGAAGAGAACATGTTGAATTTTTTTAGGCTTGAGTGTCACCATACCTAACACCAAACCTATTTTTACAAATTGGGTATCCGATTTGTAAAAGCCATATATTAAAAACTTATGTCACTTTTTTGAAGTCATTCGGCTGAGAAGAACCCATGAGCGCACAGTGCATCCATTCTTCGCATAACGAATATCCGATATAGGGTAAATTCAATTTGGAAAGGTAAGTTTTTTAATTTTTATTTGATTTGATTCAATTTTGATTTAGATTTGAATAATTTCATATGGTTTTTTGTTGATTTTTTTTAAAAATAGGGTTTTTGATTGAGTTTTTGTGAAAAAATTGAGTTTAGAATAGATTTTGATAAAAAAATGAATGTTTTTTGTGGATTTATTTTCACAATAGGGTTTTTGATTGAATTTTTATGAAAAAATTGAATTGAGAATGGATTTTGATAAAAAATGAATGTTTTTTGTGGATTTTTTTTCAAAATAGGGTTTTTGATTGAATTTTTACGAAACAATTGAGTTCAAAATAGATTTTGATAAAAAAATGATTGTTTTTAATGGATTTTGATTTAAAAATAGTGTTTCATTTATATTTTCTAATTTTAGATTTGCCCATTTTTGGCCCTAATTGCACTGCCTAGAATGGAAAACCCATAAATTCCACCAAATAGAAAATGAAAAAAATCCAATTAGTCATAGGAATCAAAATGCAGAAATGCCAAATGCTCCACCACCTCCACATCCATCAATTGAACAGTTAATTCATGAAAAATTGGAGCAATTGAGGGGAATTTGTGATGTTTATAGGAAAATCCCTCGATTATCCCATATGTCAACCACATTGATAGGAATAATTACAAATGTAGAAACCCTCTCAACCCAACATAATGCATTTCATTCGTGGCGAGAAACCATGAGGCAATATTATGCATGTGGAATGTCTTATGATGATGTGAAAGATCTCCAAATAACAAAAGCCCAAATAGCCTCTTTATTTATTAACCCCAGCACTGGTTTGCCAGTTAATGTTAACAAGCCAAAACTTTCTATAAAATGGTGCATGCATAGGGGCATAGTAGATAAATTTTGGGATCGTTGGTGTATGGTTTTTGATAAACCACCCGACAATAATCTTGATGTACCTTTTTACTTTATTAAAAAATTATATGCTGAGTTTTTGTTAAAGCATTATGTCAATTACTTTGACATTAAACCCTTCCAGGGTGTTGGTAGAGGTATGCCTCAGGATAGGCCAGGGGAAGCTAGAGTGAGTTAGGCGCCTACGTTCCCCTGGGCCCCTCCCTTCCTCCGCCACCTCCAAGATAACATCTAGATATTACTTAAGGATGCAAACACACAAACTATCTATAGGCCATTCACTCTTTATGTCTTTGTCATGCTTCTTCAAGAGGCCTGTCTCACACCGTGATCTTGGCGATGGATCCAGTGTTGTTGCATCATCCTCCTCGGGTCCACATATTTGTGTGCCACATATTTGCAATATGTGCCAACAAATATGTTTGGTTCCTATTGTATAGCCCCCTGAGCATCCATTAGACACTTCTGATTATGACATCCAGGATGTGGAGATTATAGCAGATCACATGCAGGGGAGTGGAGCACACCCTACAGAGTCCTCTCCTACTAGAGAGGTGGACATTAGAGTAGTTACACATGTAACATTTAAGGTGTAAATTCATAACTTGCATTTTTTTAACAATGAATATTAATAAGAGATAGTATCAAGTACTAATATTTATTTACATGGTCTATTTAACAGTTAATGTCTAAGGAG